>WOGO01001584.1:0-17740 GCA_015342085.1 Leptinotarsa defecta
CCAAATTATTTTTTGCCTTTATCTTCTTTATTCGCAGACATATTGAAACTCTGTCCACATTTTGCACTTGATGTGCACTCTCAGAATATATCCATGAATCTTTTATACAGGGTGTCATCTGACTTGGGCCACCCCCATCGTTGAAATTTTAAATACGGACCTGTATTTTTGGTTGTAGTTTTTGGATCGTAGACGTTCACTTCATTCTGGGAAATTGAATTCAATTTAATATTTCGGTAATATTCGATTATAATTGTGTGAATTATTCCCTTCTAAATTACAGCCCTGGAAATTGGTTGACTGAGTTGAATAAAAACATAATAGCAACTTTCACGTCTCTCTATGTGTCGTAGAGTTTTTCGAGAGTTTATTTTCATTTTTAGGTTCCATTTCACATTTTTTCCATTGCTCTGAGCGTTTTCTACAATGAACTTCGAATAAGAAAACCTTTTATGATTATTTGAAACATATCTACAACAAAAGTATATTATATGTGTTTTAATAAGCAGAAAAAGAAATGATAGCAATAATAACATTCGAAACGAACCCTATAATTGTAATGAAAATTGACATGAAGTAATTTGTATAGGTACCCAAAAAAATTATTAGCGCAGTAAATGATCGAATTGGAGTCCTTCCATTTCGAGACATTTTCAAACTCGGTTTTTCATATTATTTATTGCCCTATTTGCTGCTTTGTTGCGAAATCATTCAAAATCCTCAATCTCGAGTCTTCCACATTTTCTTTCTCTCTGCCAGCGTAAATCCGCTATTCAAATGCCCCACATAGAAAATAGGCCAAAATAGTAAGATCTGGTGATCTTGCAGGCCATCTTATTGGTCCATTATTTGTCTTGAAATGAAAGGAGTCCAATTCGAACATTTATTGCGCCATTAATTTTTTTGTGTATATAAATTACTCCATTTCAATTTTCATTACAATTATAGTGTTCTTTTTGGATGTTATTATTGCTATCATTTCTTTTTCTGCTCATAAAAACACATATAACATATTTTTGATGTAGATATGTTTCAGATAATCATATAAGAATAATTTATTCAAAGTTCATTGTAGAAAACGCTCAGAGCAATGGCAAAAATATGAATAGATACCTAAAAATGAAAAAAAAAACCCTACGGTACATAGGGAGACGTGAAAGTTGCTATTGAGTTTTTATTCAACTCAGTCAACCAATTTCCAGGGCCGTAATTCAGAAGGGAATAATTCACCCAATTATAATCAAATATTACCGAAACATCCCGAAATATAAAATAAAATTTAATTATTCAGTATAAAGTGAACGTCTACGATCCAAAAACTACAACAAAAATACACGTCCGTATTTAAAAATTCAAATATGGGGATGGCCCAAGTCAAATGACACCCTATATAAAAGATTTATGAACATATTCTGATAGCTCACATCAAATGCCAATGGCAAAATGTGGACAGATTTTCGATATGTCTGCGAATAAAGAATATATACGCAAAAAACTAATTTGGAATTTTTTTGTTTTTCCTGTATCTCCAGAACCAAAAGAGCTATATTCGATTTTTTTACATCATTGAATAGGTCTCTAAAATACGTAACTTTGCCACAATTTAACCGATACTCTATCTCTTATCGTTTACGAGATCTCCATGTACAGAAACGAATTTGAATAGCCCTGTATATAATGAAAATTGTGTAAATTTTAATTTACCAAGACAGTAGATTTTACATTTACTGACCGTTGAACAGACCAAATATACGCGATCTCAATGCACAGATAAATAAATGCACACTTCAATTATAAAATACAAAAATATAATTAACTTACTTATGACTTGATAGTGTGTCGTAGTGTGATTTCGCTTTCTTTGCAGGAGGTTGCTCAACAGTGCTCATTTTCACTTTCTAAATTATCACTGTCATACATATTTTATTTTTATTCGTTTGCGTATGGCGACTCGCCACCACGGCATGCGTCGCCACGCAATCAATCGATTTTACGTGCGGCTATATATATTTCACATCAGAAAAATTTCAATAATGTGTGCAATAAAGATCCATATGCCTCTATGAGTTGTCGGTTATGCGAATTACCATCTATGAAGTCAACAAGTATGACTAACATTTTCTTATAAAGCAATATACTTTCATACTGAATGATATATTATCCCTAATCTTGATATTATTTATGAGCCGTCAACAAAGATAATTTTTTAATCTTATTTATTTCACAGAAGAGAATACTAGATATACAATAGACAAAATGAGTAATATTAGTGATTTTTGAGATCTGTTCAAATCATTTCAAAAGTTTGTCTGACAATGGATGGTAAGATGTCTTGAAGCTTTCAAACAAGAATATAATTAAATTTATAAACCAACAGCATTTTACTGATATATTGTGTTATAATTTTATCTAAGAATAATTTATTTCAGCTTTTAGGTTGAGCATATACGTATGGATGAATTTGAAGTTGCTACAAGACAATTCGCAACTACTGATATCTGATGTAACTATCGATGTTCCAAAGATTTTAAATGATCCCTTTATAGCGTAAGTAACCGGTGTCAATGTTCATTTTTTTTGAGATTATTGTTTATATTTTTCCTGTTCTGATGTTTGTGGGGTTGAAGTGTCGATTTTATAAAACCATCAAGTTATGATGATTTTGTGTCATGATCTATAGGGATTATAAAGAATAACGACAAAATCAAATTGTTTTTTGAATTAATATTATATCAACTTTATTTGATTATTAGTTCGAAATTCAAATATAATTGTAAATTAGGCTTGAATTATAATCATAATTTTTAATTTCTAATGGTATGAGGCATTTCCAGCAACGACCTCTCAGTTTTGTAACCGAGACTGAAATTTTGATCTTTTGGTTTCAGGGGTTCATTAATCTTAAGGGATGTATTAATAACTGGCTTAGAGACTATAGACAATCCTATTCAATATAGCAACAAGTATATCAGCGTTGTAGCAACGGAGGTACAGAACAATTTTGATGTCTGTGTCACAATTCCCATTCAATACTTGAATGTAACTACAAAGTATGTTGCTGATATCGCAATAAGAAATGAAATCCCAATATATGGTGAAGGGAACTTTACGTGAGTATAGTTTTTTATCTTTATCTTGTACAAAATACGAAACATATCGAATTTTGATTTGCTAAGAATGGATGCACACTTTTTGTGATACAACTTTCAGAAACCTAGAACATGATTCATGTAAAATTGTAAAAATACGAACTGATACAGTGCTGCCAACTTAACATCTCAAACCCCCTCAAGTTAAACTTTGTTTATAATAACTTGTCCTCAATCCCATATGTGACAATATATATACATAACCAAAAAAAATTGTGAAATTATAATATATAATATAATACAATATAATAGTTATAAACCTGCCAAGTTACTTTTTTTTGTCAGAAGAAAAGAAATATTCAAAAGACTGCGGTCATTCCGTAGTGGTGGATTTTTATCAGCTAAAACCTCTCCTATCTGAGCTCCAAGTACTGAAACCGCTTTCCCATTACTTCAGTACTTGGGATGCTGTCTTTTGGTGTTTTATATATCCTTCCATTTACTTCAAAAATAGAATTATTCGATTTTGTAGCTACTATACATTTTTATCGCCTATCCTCCACTTCTTTGGTTTCGATGATAGATTGAATTGTGATATAGGCATATTTCCATGGTTTTTCTTCACCCTGCACAGACAGTTCTTCCCGTTTTGGAATACTTATTGCCATCTTGTACAAGTAGAGAGTGTATGCCCTACGTCGTCTTCTGTCTCACAATATGGATAATTTGGGGATTCAGCTCTCCTGCGATCATAAATGTATTTGAAGAAACAACCATGCCCTGAAGTGCCTGAGAAAGGAAATAATCCACTTCGCCAAAAGGCATACTGATCCAGACCTGTATAGCTGGTAATGGTGTTACCATTGTTTTGCCATCTGCCTTAGTTACCTGCCTAACGCCTTGTCTCGCGAAATCCGTATCCAACTTCCGAAGTTGAAAGGTGTGTTTTTAGCCGCAGTGCTCAGGTGCATTGATTGATTTCTCGTGGATTCAATCGCCAAACACTGGTAGGCGTCCTTGTGAGACAAATTCTTTCCCAAGACAGAATGGGCCAACATAGACTTTCAGTCGGGCTCTTGGAATGGTAAAGCAGCTTCACGTAACCGCCGTTCAAATGGTCTGGTGCTGTACGGTGGTTCTCCTCAGAGAACGTTTTGTTTATGTTGTTCCTTTACCGTTACCTTTTGTTCTAAGTGAACAGTGAACAGCGAATGCTCAAGCTTGCTGAATAAAAATACGACAGGAAGTGACGTTATATGTACTTCCTGCAGAGTACCAACTTGATTGTTATGTTGAAAACTTCGTAACACCTAGTTGGATCATGAAGTAACCAAAGAAATCGACTCTGACGCTATAGAGGAAACGAACATTGAATACACCACCTCAACTGTCGTAGGAGGCTAGGATGGGTCAGCTAGGAAGCGACTCATGGCCTTCTCAAGAGTAGGATATCTAATGAATCTGCCTTGCACCCCAAATCCTTAAGCAGCAGTTCAGCAAACGCTAACGCTCAAACGATGATTTACCTAAAGCAGAATCTAATGGTGTAGCTGACTCAGCTGCTGCGGTCATTGAGTTGGGAATCTTGTTAATTCAATTTTGAATTTTCGCGAAAAGTTCTCTTCCTGGCGTTTCTGCTTTTTGGTACTCAGCTGTATAACTTGGAACTGACGTATTTCAAGAATTCAAATATTTTCACTGAAATAATATAATTTTCAATTAACTTTCAGAATATCTCTCAGCAATATCACTATCAATACATGCATGCTTCTCAACTATAACTCGCATGTCGACCACTTGGATTTTCAGATGGTGTATAACCACGGACCTGTTAGTACTTTGTTTACTTGTTATTACTTTGCTAGTGACGAATTTGATTTGCGTTTTCAGGTTCATATATCCGGGGTTCTCAAACACCGTACTACTGACAAACTGGCTAACAAGGTTTTGGAAATTGCTAATATATTCTTCGCCATGTGGAACAAAATTGAACCTAAAGAGACTTCCTGTTTGATGAGTCCTTTAATGGAGTACTTCGTTAATTGGTATTTCATACAATATGAAAATAGGAGTCTGGAATTCAATTGGGCTTGTTTAGAAGTAAGGGTGTCAACTTTTCTCATTCGTATAATATCAACCATGTTCATAAGCATATATACGAATATGTAGTTTGCAAAAGCAAAAACACCTGTTTTTGCTAATTCGTAACTCTCAAAAGCGTCTAGAAGTCAGTTGTCGAGGGTGTTGATCAGTTTTGTATTAAATAGACATGAATTAAATATAAGTAAAATGTTCTGAGAGACATAACAAATAAGTTGAATAAATTTAAACATTGATTCTTTGAAAGGATTCACCCTCTTAAGAAAGATGTTAATCTTCAATTGAATTATTTACTTTTTCAGAACTCATCATTTGTGAATATATTGGATTTGGTTATGGAATTGAAAGAAGATGTTTTTAATATCTTGCTGTCGCTTGTATGATCAGCGAGGGATTTCATATTGGGTTGGAATAGTAATATGGATGATTACCCGACATGTCTCATTAAAAATTGAGAACAAAGCAATGTACTTATAAATATGCTTGATTATGAAATTTATGTATGTTTCACGAAATTCTATAAACGTGTGATTCCTATACTTATATATACTTCTGATGATTATTTTATTTTTCATCATCACAATAAAAATAATCAATATTTCCACCTTATTTTTGTACCTTGGAAGCTGTCTGACTTGTCCATTTATCCAAGTCTCCAGAAAACACTGCAGCTTATTGGGTTTATTGCGTTTATTCTCCCATCTTCTCATGACACTCATTCCATCAGTCTCATTCCCTGTACTAGTTTGTACAGGTTCCGTGTTGGATGTTCATCATATTCTTCTGGACGTAATTTCGTACGTCCATATATTGCCTACCTCCTGTTATTCAGTGCCTCACATTCGCATAAGATGTATAGAGCTGTTTCTATTCCTTCGTTGCATAATCTGCAGATGAGGTCTCCGTTGTACAGCCCCATTTTATATTTATAATTCCACCTTACTGGCTATTATTTTATGGTAATCATGTTCATGAGTAAATTTCAAATGAAAGAAAGTGAAGAGTTAGATTACTTTCCCCGGACTTGGATCTGATACGTAGATGATATATTTGTCATTTTCGACAAAAAGAGGAGGAAAATAAAAGAGTGTGTGTCCTGTCTTAATAATAGATTTTCAATTATAAAGGTTACGTATGAAATTGAAAATGATGAAAAGCTACAATTTGTGGATAAATGCCAATAGAGGTTAAAAACTTGGGTATCCTTCGAAATCAGTAGATAAGTTATTAAAGAGAAAGTGTTTTTATAAATCCTTCAGAAAAATAATGACTCAGAGTTAATAGTTTTTTATATGAACCATAAATAAACTATTGGATTGGTCCGAATTTTTAAAAAAATACTGCTTGTCATTCCATTAAGTGTTTGGCAACCCGAAAAACAGAGTGATGGATAAGGAAAAATCGATGATTTACGAAATGAACTCTAAGGATTGCGACAAAAATTATCTTGGTCAAACTAAATGAACTATAAAAACGCATTTCAATGAACATTGAGCTACATTAAATCAGAGAAATCTACTGTAGCTCAAGATTTAGTGAAGCCATAGTATCCTTATACTACGGCGAAGCTCAACGTTTCTTAGAGAATGGTCATAGAATAAATGAGAAATGTTTTGTTAAGGATAAAACACAAGCACTACAGAAAAATCCTTAAGGCGCTCTCAGAGCGGTGCCTGTGCGAAAGTAGCGATTCTAATTGGATTTCAATCGCTGGAGATTGAATCTATTTGGAAAAACGTTTTCAGGAATTTTACTCCACATAAACGCAGTTAGAAACTGTTGAGACCGGTATATGACAACAGGTTTTAATGCGCTTTCAAAAGTTTAGAAATCGAAAACTGTGGAATGAGATCTATGAACAGCGATAAAGTTCCCATTCCAAACATCTCGACGTCCAGTCTCAACAATCAGAAGTAGAAACAAGAAATAACATAAATATTAAGTGAATATCAGTACCACGTAAATTAGTAATTAGGATATTATGGCAAACTAACATGATACTATGAATTCATTTAATGAACATTATTTGTTGACCCTCATTGATATACATGCTAAACTTGTTTAGCAAAAAACCCGTCGAAACAGTTTTGTTCTGATTTTATTTCATATTAAGTGTTTTTCATATAAATAGAATGTTGATTCTGAAGATGCCAACAAAAAGTTTTCTGAATTAGTAAGGTATATTAAATAGTATAATATAATGAAATAATCCAAAGCATTGTCTAAAGATTTAAAGGTAAAACGCATGCCATCTATTCGAGAGAAGCATAACTAACTTGTACAGGTCACTAACTGATTTGCTCCATGTAAACACTCATTTCATTGTTTTTGGACAATGCTCATCTGGTTCTGATCAAGTAACTAAGATGAAGTGAATACCCATGATACTCCTAGGTGGCAGGTCACACGGAAAATTATGCAATAAGCACCGTACCGAAGTAAACACTTCTGTTTACTTTTATACGGTGCAATAAATATCTTATTTATGAGGTTATATGTTTTCTGGATCAAAGAAATGTTTATAAAAAAAAAGAATATTTTTGCAGCCGGACTGAACACAAGAGAACTTGTCACCTGGTGGATACCGAGCAACGCTCTCACGTTATCGCGTTGGAAGAGACCCAAGTCCTTGATAGAACTCATATTCACTATCCAAGACTGTATAGGAAGAAAACAGCACTTCAGAGACAATTTTAATAGAAAGCAAAAAGAAATTTGGTTTACTGGTTAAAACCTCAATAAATCTTTTGCATTGAAAAACGGCTGTTGTATGTCAAATTTCATATACAAACATCTATGAAGTTATTAAAGTCATGATGCAAAAACAATTTTTTCTTAAGATTTCAACACCCTATAGCTCGCTCAAATAATTAACCCTCCAAACCTCGAGTTAGTTACGTCACTGGACGTGTGGTCATCTCGCAAATTCAAGTTTTCTTTTTTCATACGTCAGGTACGTTAATCGATACCTTTAATTGCTCGAATTGAGCGCGGATCGTTTTCTTCGACCAAAAAGAATGCCGGCGATTCGAAAAATATTGAACGCGCAATTTCTCGGTACCGACGACTTGCTCACATGCGTTTCGGAGGGGCATTTTGTAGAGTCGATTCAACGAAAATTAAAACTAAAATTAAACAAAAAGAGTTGGGTCGAACGGTATATGATTTGAGAGCAGCCGTTGTAAATCATCCGTTTTTTGAATTGGACGTTTCTTGGGGACAGCGGCGTGTGAGGAAGTTGGTTTTGAGGGAAACCATCTGAAAAATAAATCCGGAAATATGGTCAATAGAGCAAAGTTTGGTTGGTTTGGTCAAATATTTTTTCAGAGTTGGACAAGCGCTGGTTTTATTAATCTACTTGTTTGTGTTAATCCATGTTCCAGCAGTGGCGAATACAGGATGATTCGCAAAAGGAAATAAAAGAAAAATTGAAAAAATTAAAGAAAATGATGAACTATTGAGTGAGTGAGACGATGACATTTCTTCTTACGAAAAATCAATTAATGAGATCAACCAAAGACTCGATCCACGAATATTAAATATAAACGAAGCTCCCAAAAACAACTAGTCGCGAAGTTTTGTGATTGACCGCCGAAGAAGATTAGTCCTCTGCCTCCGGGCGTAACGTTACAGTTGCAGGGGGTCACAGTTTACAACTCAGAGTATAATAATAATAAATGAATTTATTCACAACAGAAATGTTACAATATAAACAAAAAATACATTTTTGTCAATAGAATACAAGATTGAACATAGTTCATTCTTCCTCTTGCACCTTACATAATCAAAAAAAAGTTGAAAAGGATGGAAAACGAAAAACAACAAAGGGATTAAATTGTAATTCTGATAGCAGGTACAACATTTTATTCAAATAAAGAGGGGAGATGAGGCGGATATCAATATAAACATAAGAATACTAATATTGCCTGTTAAGGTTTGTTCAGAAGATTTTATTTCAGGCAGTACCTGAAACTGGAATTGCTTCTCTTATTCAGAATGCGACAGGTCTACCTGAAAAAAAAATGATATGAAAAACCAAGCTGAAAATTTGAAAATCTGTCTGTACGATTGGCGACTACTAATGTTAAGAATAAGCCTAAAGATCCGTTTTTGAGCAATAAAGATTCTTGTGGTGTATGATGGAATACAAAAATGCATAGAAAACCAGTAATAATGAATCTGTGTTCAAAATATTTCTTACCGTTACCAGAATGTAGACATTTTTGTTGATTTTTTTTACAGACCATTCGTATTTGTTCCTCCCATGTTAGGTTGCACTCTATAACAGTTCCTAAGAATTTAGATGAAGTGGAGGTCTCAAAGATGTTAGTTATCGATTTCGAAAGATAAATTATAGGATATTCTATGTTTAGTGGAAACTCAATTCTGTTTAACTATGATTTATTATAAGTGTATTTCGTATGCAGCAACCCCCAAAATCTTTCAGAATCGAGTCAATTTTTTTATGTAGTACTTGGAGATCACAATGGAGGTGTCATCAGCATTCATGGAAGACTCTACCTTTATTTATGTTATGAGACAAGTCATTGATATAGGTTAGGAAAATCATGGGACCTAGGACACTCCCCTGTGATGTTCCAAGTTAGCCATCGATAGTTGGTTCTGGCCAAACCTACATTTGGTCAGGTGAGGTAATTTAAGAAATTAGGAAAAATTGATTGCATTCATTTTTTTCAATGATTATAGACCATTTTTCCTTTTGGCTGAATTTCTTAACGTTTCTCCAAAATCAATGTTCTGAGTGATTCGGCCATTTGGAAGCATGACTGGTTGAATGGAATTTCCAAATTATATTTTTAATATTTCTAGAATAATTAAAGTACTCGTGGTATTCTTAAAACGGCAACTTATTTTTTTAATTTTCTGATTGATTCGGCCGTTACTTGATGAAGATCCATAGTAATTTCACCAACTACACGTAAACGATTTGATCTCCACAAACTTTATTGAAAAAATATATCACAACATGTTTCGCTAAACTAATATTTAGCGCATGTTGTGATATAATTTTTCAATAAAGTTTGTGGAGATCAAATCGTTTAGGTGTAGTTTGTGAAATTATTTTTTTAAAATGACCAAAAAGGCAGATTTTTGTTAAATTACATCCATAAGAAACAGGAATTGAAAACCTACTATCATATTCAACTTTTTGATACGATTTCCTTGAAGTTGATTTTACTGTTTCTACTGAAAGCAGATTCAATGAAATATATTGAAAGAAATGGCAACTTTCACATATTAATTCTTTGATTTTTGAACACGTTTTCATAAAGAATAATAAGTTACAGAAATTAATCAATACTTTTTAAAATTTGCCACTTTCTTCCCCTTCTTATTTATGATTCTGATGGTAATATCTAATATCAACCGAATTAGGGGCTGAACTGCGAGGGCTTTGAAACTTAAAACATCCTCCTTTGAAAATGAAATGGATGCATTCTTTTGTTTGTCGATTTATTTTCCGAATGGGGACAACCTGTGCAGTGTGACAGGTCCCCATCGAATGAGAGTTCTTGTTATTAATAGCTTCGTTCAAAATTAAGCTGTTTTGATTTTATATTTGAAGAAAATCCAAAACTGTTTTATTTTTTCAAAATATCAAAGAAAGTTACTCGAAAAAGTTTTTCTTTGTATAATTTTCACTCCATATGCAAATCTGACTGCATGAGATGATTTTAATTCTCTTTTCCTTTTTTTTCAAACTGAAGCACTATTGCAAAATAAGACTCTGCGCAATCTATATAAAACTGCTCAGTAAAAGACCGTATTCGAGTCATGATTTTTTTAAAATAGCGTCATTTAAATGTGTGTTTTTCTACAAAGTCGAGAAAAAGCAAATAAAAACTGGCCACAGGTGATGAAAAGGTAATTTTTTTACCCTTTACCCTTTATAGCAGTAATTTCATGAAATATCTAATTTCAAAAGAAGAGTTTTGAAGTTGATTCAAATCAAAAAAATACAGCAAATTCAACAATTCAATTTCACTTTCAACTAAAATAATCTAGAATAACAATTCTTTTATCCACCCGGTTATCCAAATCAGCAGGTAGGAAGATATCGAAGGATCACAGAAAGGATTAGATCAATCCGATATTTCCTCATGACCCCTCATTACCTCCTCAATTAATTATAACTTTGGCCAACTAGCTTGTCACCTCTGTATCCATTTGATGCGCGCACATCTCAGCAGGTAACAAAGCAGCATCGACACAAGGAACGTCAAAATCAGCGAGCATTCAGCGTGGAACGTCGAATGAGGGAGGTTTTAGTTAGTTGGCTGTGAATGTTGCTCGATCGAAACACGCCGGTTAGTTGTCAACGTGCAAACAAGTGACATTCGTATGTGTTTTAAGTGTCCCAAACGACTGGATTTGCTTATGTATTTTGAACAGTAAAACTATGATAAGGTATCGCGATACTTAGTTAACAAATTTCGAGAGATAAATTCCGTTGTGATTCATCTTAAATTACTAAGACAATAGAATAACTATGGCTATTTATATGTGGGGTTTTTTGTTCGCCGTTTCGTGTTTTTCATGCGTTTTCGGAATCGAAGATTACTGTTCCCAGAATATATACAATGACAGTGACACTTATATGAAATTCACCAAAGAAGCGACCTACGAAGAGTTCGCTGTCGTCGGCAAAATCAAAGGATTGCATTGTTGTGCCAAAGGGTACAGGAGTATAGAATGGTGAGTTGAATATTTGCAGCATCACGCGGTATTTTCTGCTGGGAAATTTGTCGATGATATAAGAGGAAATTCCAATTTGTAGGTGAAATTTATGCGAAGGTTTTACCTGTTACACAAATATTGGTAGTTCTGTGAACTGATATCGAACGAACATCAATTTATCTTCCAAGTTCTTATCTGCGAGTGTCATGAAATTAATAATGATTCTGTTGAATTGCATGTGACAAAATACTCGTCTTGAAGTTTCACAACTTTCATCTTCATGACACTGACACTTCATCTTCATAATATGCTGAAGTGTTATGAAGTAGGAAGTATTGAGTCCTCTACAAAAAATGTGTTTCAAAGAATATGATCAGATAGCTGTTATTGCCTTCTTTATTTTTCACGAGTCTTTCAACAACGTTTTCTTGAGAATGTGTTTTACAAGTTGACAAGTTTTACAATTAGTGCAGACTTGTACAAATTTATCATCTGTATTTCAATTTTTGTAAATTATCATGTATGTATATCTGGCAATCTCTATAATCGTGAACTTGAAAAATGTGTTTCATCGTTCGTTACTACCATTTTCTGTGAATGAAAGTGATATCTTGTTCACTAGTATATGTCAATAAATGATAACAGTCTCTCTGATATTGATAGATATATTCACCATATTTGTAGCGAGTGAAAACCGCAAGTTACGCCCATTGCTCTTGTTTTCTGCGTATGCTGTTTAACAACACATTTGTTATTAGGGCGGGTATTTCTGAAATATAGGATTGAAAACCACCATTACTGTTGTTCGATACAATCGAGATTTCATAATGATACGACATGGAAAAATACACAATTACAAATAGAGTTTTCATCAAGTATCGGAAATTGTCATGACATACAAATCAAAGTCTTTTAATTTCAGAACATTTCGAATTTACAATAATTATAGGTTCATTTAGGCTCCTTCATTACCCTATCCCAACAAGCAATTTCATATTTTATAATAGTTGCGAAAACGTTTCGGAGAAACAAATTATAAAACTGTATTTCTCCCAGAAATGTTTTCAATGTATATAAAAAAAGCTATAAGTAGAAAATTGGCATCATTTTATGAAACATAGCCTTTATTATAAAATAAAAAAGTGTTCAAAATGTTTTTTTAAAGACGCAAGAAGTAATTTTGTATTGGAGACTAGGAAAATATAATACAAATGTCACCAACTAAAAACTAACAAATAGAAAGGTTGAAGCCATTTTAATAATTTCACTTTTGTACTTATAAAACGGTTAAACACATTTCCTGTGCTTCAAAGATTGATATTTTAACTTCCAATGAAATTTTATTGACAAATAATATAATCACATAATATTTATGTAGTATTTTTCATCTATAAGTATCACTATATAGGTATGTGGTATTTCATATTTTCAATTCATCTAATGTCAGTATTCCGAATTGCTATTATATTGAAATGGCGTTGTTCTGTAACATAATTTGGTGTGAATAGCAATGCATTTTAACGTATTCCTGCTACTTTGTTACCCCTTTAAAACCGTAAAGAAACACTCAGTTTTAGGAGTGATGGTATTGCGGCAGAGTCGTAGTACTTTTAAAGCTATAGATTCCTACAAAAGTGCTTGTATGAAGATTGAAGATAGGATTTCTCACTACTTATAGTTTGATAAATATCATCTGTCGAGATGTTTCGGCTAAGAAGCTTCTTCCATCGATTGAAAAGGCTGAATGTTGAAGGAGTCTTGAGCTAGCGTTATTTGGGTATATATACATAGTGCTCAACTCAAATCGACAGATTTTATTCATTAATAATCTTTTCCTATTTTTAGTAAGATCAAAATTGAAGTACTAGGTTACGTGGATCTTCGTCTAAAACGAACCACTATTCTTAATTTTATTTCAATGGCCAAAATTACACAACATTGTTAGGCATATAGTTATTGGGACGCTAATGAAATAAAACTGACAAATTATACTTCATTACACGACCGCGATCTCTGAAATCAATGTCAGCTGGTTCTTCTCAAATGATGTATTTTATTATTGGCGACAGCAAATATCAATATATTCGCGGAAGCAATTTGATTTTGTAACAGTTATTTTATTGTTTTGGAATAGTAGTAAATACACCATACTCTAAAATTACCATTACCATATTGCCATTAAAGTGGCAATATGGTAATGAAAGCAAAATTGTGTTTAAAAGCTTTCCAAAAAAATAATTTCATGAAAACTACAGGAAGCAGTTATAAAATAAGCTTGAAATAGTTTTATAAAGATCATATAAACTTCGCAGAAAAGTGCTATAAAACTGCTTCAAAACTACTTTTATAAAATAATATGTTTTATAAGTTAGTTGTAAAAACGTTTCTGTGTTGATTTCGTGACTATTTTATAACGGTTTCTTATTTTATTTTAAAAACGTTTCTATGACATATTTATAATACACCTTTATTGCCTACAACTGTATTATGTTTACGGCCCATCTAATACATATAATCAATTAGCATTTTTTAAGTAATTATAAAATACCAACAAAGTAAAACTGTTTCAGCACCATGAAATTATAAAACATTATTGCTGGTTTGGATTGTACTTGATTGCTTCATGTTTGCGTTGAATATTTGAACTGATCTTCCTCTTGAAGATGATCGAAACACGTGTCGAGGTGTTAAAATAACGGTTTGGTTTTGGGAAAACACTCCAGTAATATTCATTAGCATTATTACAAATTCAAACATTTCCGAAAGTTGAAGAATTCTGATTTAGCTCTGCCAGGTGAAGAGGACCCTGAAATTATGGTGTATGATATGATTGGACCAAAAACAAAACATTTTTTCTTTGGTTGGGTTCTGCTGGCTTGGGGTTAAACTTGCTCTCCTTTTTTTTTGTTAACTCGAAAACAATAAATTCGGGAATGTAGATAGTAAAAAATTACATTAAAATTATCCTAAAATTTTTTATTAAAAATAAATGTAAAAATTTGAGTGGTAGATGGAAAAAATGTCTAAAATGGTCCTTCAAAACTAGAATGATTGGTTAGTATATTTTCTGGAGAAATACAATTCGGTAAAGCAAATATTTCAAGTTCATATAGACACTAGATTCACTTATCATTTCGCACGGGTAGCTCAACTTACGTTTTTTCGTTATAGTTTCACATCAGCTGATAATAATAACCTTCGATGAAATTTACTAAAAAAAATATTCACAACTATCGATTTCAAATTTGGAATATGTAATTACCTATCTACCTTATAGATGACACAAAACAAAAATGCGAACTCAACTTTCTGAGTGATTCGCTAAGTAAAACTACCGCCATTGTATCCTTTCTTCATCACGCTTGTGTAAGCCCACTTGCATTTATTTTCTCGAACGATAGCCTTAGTTTAGTGATAACTCACAAGTCCTAAGATAATAATTTGAATTGTATTGTGTGAAGGGTAATTATAATGTGCATGAAATGATCAATGTAACTAATGTATTTGATTTGATGAGGATTAATGTTCAAAGAGCTTTTCAATTACTACATTATATGGTTATGGTGATTAGCTATCCTTGAATGATGGACATATGCCATCGCTGACTTTTTGTATAGACCCACAAATATGTCGTGAATTGTTTTGTTATATCTCAAAGGAAGTTTCCTCCTTCTCTATATATTTCTCGCAGTCAAAGTTAACCGGCCTGGCGATTTCGTTTTATTTTTCGGTTTTTTTGCGATCGTCTTTTAACGGCATCGTCAAAACTTTGGGCCATGCAAGCTTCATTTGTTTTATTCGATCCGAAGCGATTTTCGATCTCAGAACACCGTGACCACACGCACGCGATTGTTTTTTCGAGGTACCGCCGAACCGTGTCGGATCGACGAGAATTCTTCATTCGGTTGTCGGTGAAGTGTTTTCACAGATATACCGAATTGACAATTTAGAGTCTTTAGACCCGAATGATGAAATCAGTAGGTAAGTACTCGACAGGAATATTATATATTATTTTTAGACCATTTGCATAAGCACAGGTACGTATTGGATTAGGTATTTTCAAAAACATATCGAAATAATATTTTGACTGTAGAGTATCAACTCAGCAAGATGCAATTTGTATCTGTTATCAGTTTTACTGATTTGTATTAGTTGTTAGATTTCTTTTAAAGAATACCCTATATTTTGACCTGTGACATTCATTCGAAATCCAAAATTATGAGGCCAAATTGCAGGAATACGTACCGAATACATACCAGTAATTAGATTTACAAATGGTCTGACAATAAAATATTTCAATCCCTATCGAGTTCCTATACCAGTCGGATTTATATTTTAAGATTCAAAATGTCAATTCGATATATTTCTGAAAACATTATATCTTATTTGATATTTTTATTTGATAATCCGCAAAACAATCGTTAGACAAAATTTTGCTTTTCATTTGACTTATTAATTTAATTATTCACTTCATTCACCTTTGATATAATTAAATACAAACCCATTCATAGGGTGGGTAAAACGGACATTAATATAAACACTGGGTACAGAGAAATAGTTAATCAAATTATTGAAAGTATAAATTGTGGAAGATACATTACATATTCTTGCTATCAATAATCAGAAATTATCAAGTAGGTAATCAGAAATTATAAGTATAGGTTGGAAAGAAAACAGCTCAGTTATGCGCTTAAAATATTTATGAATCATTTTAGAAAACTATCATACGTAACATATCATACAACATTGTAATGAGTAACATTGAAAAAGAAAATGAAAATAATGAATATAATTGATTTTTTTAATCTTACTTAAGCTAAAAATATATTTTTACACCTCCTATCAGTATTTTGGTGGAAGAGCAACCGAGTTCAATACTGCCTCCCTGTTTCAGAGAATCATGTTTATGTATTTGACAAAAAATACAGAAAAAATTTTTTTTTTCCGAAAATTGCGCTGATCGGGTGCTGTATCAGAATTCCCGATACATTCCTAAGGGCGCGCCAGCATCTTCAACCAATCACCCCTTCCTACACCGTCGGGTAACTGATCATTGGGTCCGAAAATCATGTGCATCAGACGGAGGGCATTATTCCACCAGAAACTCCAATGGTCAAACAATTATTTCAATAGAATGGTTTGGGTAGCTCCTATCATTATCATTATAAGTTTTTATTGAGGTTGCGCTGACCAGTCCCTATCCTTCGAAGCCCTGACACATTCGGGAAGCTGGGCCAGCATTTTTAGGCAATGACCACTCCCCACAAAGTGAGGTGATCATTGGGTCCGAAAATAACGAAAATAATGCGCTCTAAGCAGACGCAATTCATGTTTTTCTTCTTCATCCACCTACAGGGTTCTGGTATCTGTAGAGTAGGGAGGGTGAGTGTAGACATGTGACTCATTGTACATCCTCCCGAGCAGTTGTCCTCCTAGGTCATCGTCCATTCTGTCCTTTCCAGAAAAGTGCACAGGTTACTAGGAGAGATCTCCTTCATATTGGCAGGTGTAGGCCAAGACTCGCCGAACACACACTCTCTTTGGCAACCTTGAGGTGACTCACGGTGGCCTCCGCGACGGTTTTGGAAGGTGCAGCGACAATCCTGCCGTTGCGCGGCTTCTTCAACGGGGTTCCCTCCGTGGAGGTGCAAAAGCGAGGGAGCTTTCCTGCAGGGGCAGCCGATTCCTTGCTTTTATTTAAGGCGGAGCTCTTGGCGACCGTTGCAGGAAGTGCCTTTGCTGTTGGAGGTGGAGTGGGGGAGGAGGAGAGTGCACTTATAGTTGCTGCCACTCTTGCCTATTTCGCTCTATGTCTCCTTTTGGCCTCGGCGCTGCAAATGCGCTTACGCCTT
>WOGO01001585.1:0-17726 GCA_015342085.1 Leptinotarsa defecta
AAAAAGATATATTGTTTTTGTCAGATTAAGCGAATCCCTCTAGATAATCGTCAGATTATGAGACAGCACGTCTAAAACATGAAGATGAACCATATATATTATTGGTTAACCCACGGAGAAAAACGTATCCGTACATTGTAATTCAATTGTCCATATTTTCTCTTATCGCTCCTTCTTGATTCAAGTACTTACATCATTTTTTCTACTTCAACTTGTGAATAATTTGTAAAATTACAAAATTATTGAGAAGAAGTTGACTGGAAAAAGTGAAAAGTTCAGATATTGTTTGAAACAAGAGTTTAGGTTTAATTAATCGAATGGCATCATTGATTTTTAGTTCAGATCTAGGTGATTCTACAAAACCAACCAAAAAACGCAATATTGTGAATTTGGCTGATACACACTGTATATGAAAATTTTAATTGAAATCCGTGGATATTCAAGTATGGACGTGAAACAACATCGCCGCATGTAGGCAATTCAAAGTGTTACCTCATATTCTCAGACTATCGATATCCGATTTCTTCATACTCGTCCAGCGAAATAATCCCCTCAGAGACAAATATAACTTACAATAGACGTTCAATCTCCACTTGTCCTCCAGGGCGCTGTCAGGGATGGACGGGTTCTCCGCTCGACAAGTCAAGTATTTGCCGTCGTCGTCGATCACTGGCACGAATGTCAAAATGCTCAGGCTCTGATTGTTCTGCTCCGAGAACTGAAACAAACGAGAGTTTATTGGTTTTTAATTTGTCTGGCGGAGTCCAACATTACCGTGAGTTGCGGGAGTGGCTGTGTGACGAGAAATTTTTTGGGAAATCAATTTCAGTGAGTTAGCGATATTTTTTTTAGGGAATTGGAAATCCTGTTGGAGCTGGAGAATTTTTTTTTTGATGATGTGAAATGGAAAGATATTATTAAGGTAGTGTGGATAAATTGAATAAAAATTGAATGGTTATAGTCATTTGAACTTTTCTGATTTATTATCAGAGCCCCTCACTAAACTGATCAATCTATGTTTTTCATTTGGAACCTTCCCGGATGTATTTGAAATAGCAAAAGTTATTCCTATCTGTAAGAGCAAAGACAGAGACATTCCTTGAATCCTCACTTTCCACCAGAAAACTTAAATACTCTGAGAAAAATCGTTGGATTACTAAAGGTTTAATGCTATAGAAATGAAGCAAAATATGTAGAAATAGCTATCAAAAAATAATAGTTACACAGGTCTTCTACATCGATAGACAATATAAATATAAAAATGGCGCTACTATTTCAATCAAAACAATCAAAGACAATTATTATATAAGCAGAAAACCAAACAGGATGAAAATAATTCCACGTACTTGTGGCAAACTATAGAAACATTAACATTGTCAACAATAATGGAAATGTATAAAACAAAATGAAAAATCGAACATTTTCAGTGAACACTTCGCTAATATAGTGTTGTAAATCATGCCTTGAATAACATAACGCCGGCCGCCACTGGTAGCCATAAACCAATTGTGACGTAGCTAAGAGCGCCTGAATTTACGATGTTCTCTGCCGTTCTAGGTGTAGCGAGAATAATGCCACCTGATTCGATGTTCCGCCACCTTCGATTGCCAAATATAAAGGCCATTGACTCAGTCAAGTGGAAGTTACAATGCGGTACGCGAAGCGATCTAGTAAGGCGATAGATATTCGAATAATAGTTGCAGTATTAGTTGAAGTGTTTGGTGCATTTGAAGTGAAATAATGTTAGGTTTGATTATTTTTCAGTGTAGTCAATTATTGGTCAATACACGAGAAAACGTAACGTTTGGTGTCGGAAGTGGAATAAATTACTGAAAAATTTTTTGTTTCATGGTGAAAACAATGAGTGAATTGGTTCCTCTCTTTCTGTTGGCATATAAGAGCTCCCAACACGACGCGACAGGTTACAGATCATCCATGTTGTTAACTGGTAGGGAACTGAAGCTTTCGATAGATGTATTGTGTGGCGTTGTACACAAACGCGTCACCCACTCGCCCATCGAGATAGTCAAGTGGAAGTTGTAGTGTGGCACGCGAAGCTATCTAGTAAGGTGATAGACATTTGAATAATTGTTGAAGTTTTAGTTGAAGTATTTGTTGCATTCAAAGTGAAATAAAATTAAGTTTGATTATTTTTCAGTGTAGTCAATTATTGGTCAACCCCCGGGGAAAAACGTAACAATAAAAAAAATGTCGGAAATGATACAGAAACCGAATACTTTTCTTGTCGTAAGTAACATAACAGATGTATCCATGTTCATGAAATCTACTGATGAAACGGAAGTCTTAGATACAATAAACGATTCCAAGAATCATAAATGTCCGGGAGTAAATGGAATAATCTCCGAAAAAAATCACTGGGTACCTCACCTTCGAGAAAGGTAAACTTTTTGAAAAATTCAAAACCGATGATAAAAACCATTATATAAAAAATGCAGAAGTTGTAGAAAAAATAATCATAAATCGGTTAACAGAATTTTCAGGAATAAACAAAATACTGTCTACAAAGCAATTTGGATTCAGATCAATATATTTTATAGGGGTTTTTCTAGACTTGGCCAAAGCCTTCAACACCGTCAGCCACCAAAAATTGATAAGTGTGATGGAAGACGCAGGTTTTAGAGGAATAGTTGCAGATTAGTTGAGATCGTATCTCAGCAATAGAACTCACCAGGTGCAGATTGAAAATGAAATGAGTGAATCACAAAAGGTATTAACGGGAGTACCTCACGGAACTGTTTCAGGTCTAGTATTGTTTTCAATCTACATCACTGGTATGTTTTCTGTTGACGCAGAATCAAGTTTATTTTCATTTGTAGATGAAATGGTACTTTTTTATACTGGCGAAACTTGGAATGAGGAAAAGAATGAAACAGAGGAGAATCTAGTGAAAACGAAAAATTGGTTAGGTAAAGTGGAATCGACATTGAATCTGGAGAAAACTGAGATTTCAACTCTATCTTGCAGAAAATCCAACCTACCAACACACCTCACCGATTATTATGCTTGTGATATCATCGGCAACTCTATCAACATATTTTTTCCCATGTTTATGAATTATGTGTACGCTCTTGCTATGTATGTTCATGCATACCTACTGATGTGCTACAAATGTTTTCTTTCAAAACAACATAGTCAAATGAAGTGTCAATCAACGAATCATTGCATCAGTGACGATGTTTCGCTATTCTTGCATCAAGTGTGAAAATACTGTTGATGAAATTTTTGAATATCACAAATCTTTTCCTAAGATATAACTGTCACTAACTTCCGAAAACACTTTTGTAGGAACTTTGAAAAATGAATATTTGGGCTAATATATTGAGAGATTGTTCTGTTGTTTTTTTTTTATTGAAATTTATCTGAATGTATACGGTCCTTCATTAAACGCTTTCTTCAAATTCAAATAAAACAAAGTTGTGTGAGATCTCTTCGAAAATTTTCATTCGTTTGAAAGATTTATTGATGCCATTATGCTTGGAATAGAATATCGTTTGAATGTCCGCCACGGACAACAACCAGTGACTTTTTCGGGATGCATTGGATGCTCTTGGATCTCATGTGGGTTGGTATTGTCCCAAATTAGACAGTATCGTTTGTTAACGTACCCATTCATCCAGAAATGGGCCTGACTGCTGAAGATGATATTTCGATACGAATAAGGTCAGTTGCCAACTACTCCAGAGCCCATTGAGCGAATATACGTCGTTGTATATGGTTGTTTACCTTCAGTTCCTAGGTCAATTGAACTTTGTAAGGGATCAGGCCTATGTTACAACGCAAAATTCGCCAAGTTATGGTCTGCGAAAAGTCGTGTTCTAGTGAGCGACACGAAATAGACTGCTTCGGATTCTTTCTTTCACTTTCACTGTCAGCGGCGATATTTTTGGCAGGTTTTGCGTTTCGTCGTCATACATGTGTGGTACGTCGATCGTTAACTGAAGCAGTGGACTGAAATGTATCCACCACAGTGTTCGTCATCCTAATTTCGTTCGGGTTGGAGCCTAGCTCCCTTACCCTTCAAACTGTCAGAGAGACAAATGAGTCATAACTGATTTTGTGGTGGCGGCATGAATGTAGGGGTACAGCGCCCTTTGCGCTGTACCCCTACCTGGCTGGGGTGAGATGGATGAAGATATTATTCATCTATCAACGGAGGAAATGAGGGCCTCATTTAACAAAGTGTGGGGGCCTTCTATGTTGAGAGAGGTCGTCTACAGCGTAATCTATAGCTTCTCTGACTAACCGATTATCGTGAGTTTCCGCGCAATCGAAAACTTGCCGATTCCTCAACTGAATGGACTGCTCGATGAAAGGCAGCTGCAAATCTCTGCGGATGGCTTTGTTTTGCACGAACCGCGGAGCATTCACAATCATCCGAAGTAATTTGTTTTGTGAAGTTTCCAAGATGGAGATGTTGGACGGAGCCGCTTGTTCCCAGACGCCTGAAGCATACATGATAACAAGCTTGAACATCGTGTTGTAGATCGTAACTTTGGTTTTTAGGCTTAGCTTTGATCGTCTATTTATCAGAGGGTACAGGCTTGTCACCCGACCCTCGATCTTTGCCTTCACGCTTATAAAGTGCGTGTTCCAGGTGAGCCTACGATCTATTAGAAGACCAAGGTACTTTACTAGTTCCTGCCAGTCAATTTCCCTTTCAGAGATTCTCACTTTTCTGGCCGGAGAAGATAGTATTCTTCCCATGGTTATCGCCTAAGTCTTTTCCGGGTTTACTCGGATCTTTCATTCGAGGTACCAGCGCTCGAGGTCGTCCAATGCGCGTTGCATGTAGACGATCCCGAGCTGCTGACCCATGGAAGATGGGAGGAGAGCCGTGTCGTCGGCGTAGAGGGAGACCTTCACATGCTCGGACTTCGAACGGTCACTGGTGTAAAGAGAATAAATCGTTTGAGAGAGCACGGTCCCCTGTGGCACTCCTGCGAGTATCTTTCTATTGTCAGATAGAGAGCCCTCTACTCTAACCTGAAATGTTCTGTCTTTCAGGAAAGACCCAATCCACCGGATCAGGCCTCGAGGCAGGTCGAACACAATTAATTTATGCAGACGGTCGGAGGCCTTCGAGATGTCTGAAAGGACGATATGAACTTTTCTATTTCGGTTCAGCTCCGCGATGGTATTTTTGACCAGTCTCAGAGCCTGTAACTCAGTGGTATCCACCACAGTTCTCTCAGTACGACGATTATGGTGATCGTAAAATGGTCGAAGCACGCTATACGTTGCCCGAACATAACACCCATTTTGATAGAACAATTTCACTATTTGCACGTGCTGCTTCGTCCACGCTGATTCGGAAAAACTGAATAACCGACAAATAACTTGAAAGATGTAGCTCCAACAAGATGACCCCGTGTTAGGAATCACACGTTGAAAGGTGAGACCTCTTTAGCCCTTAGTTCGCACAAGTTTCGACTTTGGAGGGTTGTCGTTCATAGGGTTGGGACATCTGGTTAACGGAAAATTTCATTTTGAATTGATTTTTCTTTAATTGTCGAAATTTGGACCCTATACAAATGACAGTTATTTCAACAATTTAACTTTTATAACTGAAATACTCGTACTAGAACAATATGACAACGTTACGAAAATACCTTCACATTGTGCTGCTTCTCTTCGTCAATTCCCAAATGGAGCGTTTTCTGGAAGATGCTTAGGCATGCTAATTGATATGAATGTTTTCTTGATAAATGTGAGGAAAGAAAATAAATATATGATGTTGAACTCTTGCAAGCAATCTGTGATTTTTGGAATATTTCTACTAGTAGTGAAACAATAAATATCGCAAAGTGATTTCATTCAGAAGAAAACGAATTTCTCCAAGCATCACGAACTGAATAAAAACGGAAAAAAGAAACCGGAAAGGCAATTCCTGCGACTAATTCGAACGATTCGCTATGAAAAGTGGTCTATATATTTCCACTGTAATTCAATGTAACAAGAACAGCATCTCCCAGAGCTCATTAACTTTGAAAAATACCATCCGTGTCTAAAATCGTTTGTTACGCATACTGTTGTGACGGCATCTTTTCACTGAAGTTGGAAATTCTTTACAGATTCCTTTCCTTTATTCAATATTGAATGGGTCGCATCTGACAAAAGGGAAAAGCACAGCGCGGTGATTAGGGTGATTTCTTATCCAAATACACAAAAAGGTGGAATCCACTGTCTGCAGTATCCAGGAGAATAGCTAGTTTTGTTCCAGAAGGTTTTATAGGACTGGTCACGGAAACAGACGAATCCTTCTGTTTGACCGTTATTTATTTTCGTGAATAGCGAGGGACTTTGCATTTGAATTTGTTACGTAATGAATCTGAAAGGTGAAATGCAAGATCTCTCACCTATGATAAATTACAAGAAATATGTTGTAGGAAAGTGGTGAATTACAAAATATGAAAGAAAATTATTTCAGATTGATTCGGCCGTTACTTGATGAAAATCCATAGTATCTTCAAAAACTACACCTCACGATTTTGAAAAATATATCACATGTTTCGCTAGTACATTAGCCTTTTCAAGTGTGCTAGCGAAACATGTTGTGATATATTTTTCAAAATAAAGTTTAAGAAGATCAAATCGTGAGGTGTAGTTTTCGAAAATTTTTTCAAGTTATATGATGAAGTCGGCAGATACGAGATGAAAATTCATAAAGTGTTCGAAAAACACTTTATTATGGAATTTTCACTACACTGTTCACAAAACCGCAATGAGTGTTTCATTTATGAATACTACAGGAAAATCCGTAAGGCACTCGAGTTGTGTTTGAGCGGAAGTAGCGATACACGTTGGATTAGAATCGCTGGAGATTGAATGCCATACATTTGGAAAAACGTTCTCAGGAAGTTTATTCCACATAAACGCAGTTCTACAAATGAAAAAGTTCTCAAACAATGAAGTTCGAGGTGTACTGGGTTGAACCTCAAAACGATGAGCAACCACAGTCGCTCTTGGTGGAATGAAATGTACCAAGTTACTTGATCATATCCCGTGACATTAATCGGAGACATTTATCTTTTTGGAGAAAACCGATGCCGAGGTTTTCGTGGCATTGGATTGAACGTCTAGATCCTCATTAAGATATGCAACCTTCTGCTGCCGGTGAAGATGTGCATACACAGCCGATCCTGGAATTCAAATGGAATATTGAGACAAGTGTGCTGTCGTCGGCAAAGTAATATATTGGATTTTTGGTTTTTCCCAATAAGTCGTTGATATACAATGAACAGAGGGTTGGAGACAATATAGATCCCTGAGGAACACCAGCGTTGATGATAAAAGTATTCGAAAGATATCCATATGACAGCCAATTACAGAAAACGTTCTTTCAAAAATATGAAGAGCCATACACAAAAATGATCCAACAAGCTATATCATCGAAGTTCGGCTAGCAAACTATCATGCCACACACGGTCAAAGGCTTTCCATGGACCACTTGAAGCTTTCTGTGCTCGAAGCAGCTAGTCTGATTGGTTACCAAAAAAACGGAAATGATTCTGATTCAACTCACTCTATAGAATTCTAATTGTATTGCAATAATTTCGTTTGAAATAATGTGTTTTTCTCTTCAATATATATTATTTTGCAAAATAGAAACACTAAATCAAAGAAACTGAAGTAGTCAACTTTCGTCATCCACAAACATTTTGACAAAGCTTAATTGTTGTTTCGATTTCAGTACACCGATCAATTCACCTTTGAAATTCGCAACTTTTGTGTATTTCAACCAATCTTCCAACTATGAAGATTGCTGAGATAGTGGTAGTGACACGCTTTATAAAATCAACCTGTGAAAGTAACACGTAAAAACCAATATTATCGAGTTCTACCAAGATCGCTCTCTGACTTACAGAGACAGGCTTGTCTGGTTATCAGTGGTGCCATTACTACCACACCGTCAGCGACCATGGAGATCCTTCTAGATCTACCCCCTCTCCACATTTTTCTGGAGAGAGAGGCTAGATGGACTGCACTCAGAATCATGCATATTGCCAATTGCACAAATCAATTTAATGTAGAGTGCAACAGACTGTTGGTTGATACTGGAAGTCACAGCATTCTGGAAATGACCTCTGACTTCATGCCTCCAACTATCAACTATGAACTGCCTTATAAAATACTGTTTCCGAGTAGACAGGACTGGATCCTTCGGGAGAAGGAAATATTAAGAGCAGATAGTTGTTGGTTAACAGATGGATCAAAAACATCTTTCGGTTCTGGTATAGGTGTTTTTAGTCGCAGACCCAGGACAGAGATATCTACCTACCTAGGAACCTATGCGACTGTATTCCAAGCGAAAATTTACATTATTGTGTGCAGAGATATTGGAAGAATCCAACCTCATACGCAAGTAAATAAAAATATTCTCGGATAGTCATGCGGCGTTGGAAGCTCTTGACTCCTACCGAGCAACGTCTAAATTGGTAGTAAATTGCCAAAAATCACTTTCCTCGATAGGAAGACTCAACAGATTGTCTCTGGTCTGTATTCCCGACCATAGTGGCATGTAGGCCATGAGGCTGCTGACTCCCTTGCAAAGGAGGGTGCTGCAAGTAGCTTCATCGGACCAGAACCCGTCATTGTCATCGCTTTAGACTTTGCCAAACAAATATTGAACACCCGGATGGCAAAAACATGTATGGACTTCTGGGAGAATCTTCCAGGATTGGCTCACTCCAAGGTGCTTATTCACCCTCCGAGACTTGATACCAAACAGTTGTCGGACTACAGTAGGGATGAACTACGATATCCAACAGGCCTTCTCACAGGTCACTGTCATTTGAATCATCATATGCAGAGACTCAGACTGTCGGAAGACAGTGTGTGTCGCCTCTGAAAAATGAAAAATCAACAGATCATATACTTTTCGCCTGCCCCGCTGGGGACCGAATTAGGTTTTTGGAGTTCGGCTGAGCCGAACTGCTACCATATAACCTGAAAGACCACTCACCATACAAACTAATCGGCTTCGTTAAGAAATTGGGTTCATTTGGTCGAGTGTGAATATGTGTGAGCCAAAATAAACTCTTGCGGGTTGCGGTGGAGGGTCGAATAGGCTCACTCACTTTAGACCTCACCTAACCCAACCTCTATCAAGATATTACACCGTTTTTGTCGACATTCTGCTTCGAAAATGGATTCTATTACCTCATTATCACCTCGTTATTACCTTATTATTTCAGTAGTAATAGAATTAAATACTCAATAATGGTTAGTTGTAGAATGTTATTGCACGAAATGAAAATCACTGTAAATTCTCAAATAAAATTTAAAAAACTTTGTTATGAATACCTTCTAGGAAAGGCACTATTTATAATAATGTGGAAGTGGTTATGAACTACTAGTTTTCTAGACATATACGAGTATGATCGTCATTGAATAATTCAGCGATCATGTGTATGGAATAACTGATCAAACCCAAACAATTTCGTGAATGTATCCTTTGAACATATGGTGAGTGAACTGTGTTATTAAAATTGACCTATTAATATCCTGTTCTTGTCATTATTGGAATCAATATTGTTTGTATGCGTTATTTCATGTTCAGTTCCTGCATTTCATTACATTGTGATGAGTTTATGGATAATCAATTGATCTGGGAAATGCAATCAAACGTGAAAATAACAAAGATATATGGTGTAGTTTTATGTATACATTCATGATGCAATAACATGTCTTCTGTAGAACTGACGATGATAATTTTAAGTCAATAAAATTGAATATTGCCGAAGAAAAAATTGAGTTTTATGCAGAGGGTTACTCAAATAATTGTGAATATCGGTTTATATCGGTTTATATACAAAACTAACTACAAACTTTGGTAAATTACTTCTTTTTACAAGAAACAATTTAAAAGTTTCGGAGTATTTTGAAATCATCAGTCATTTATATTCCGTAACCGTCACAATATTAATTATGCGCTTGTATTTTTGAAGCAATTAACTAGTGAAGGTAGGATTCAACTATCTCATGCTTATTTTGAACTACCGTTCAGTCAAGTGTAACAGTTGTATGTCACATGCTGATATATCTGAAATTATTGAGTTCTGTATCATCAGTCGAGTAGCAGAAATGTTTCTTGATTTGTTGGTGTTGGTCATAAGTCACAAGTGTCACAATGCCGATTCTGAAAACAAAAGACTATTCCATGTACTGAATATTCTAGTCGATATTGATTTTTGAGTTATTTTCATTAGGCGGGTTGGCTGTCTTTGTTCATCTTTCACTGCCTGGACCCCAGTAAATGCTGTTTTTGGCGAGTGCATTGGCTTGGAATGTGGGGATTGAGGAAACCGGCCATCGGATACCTGTTTCCACGTAGTCCCGCTGGATACGGGAATAACAGAATCACTTGTGGTTCTATTATTCCTCAACTGAATGGCATCCCAACGATGGCCTAATCCTAGAGGGCGCCCGAGATACTGGGCGCCCTCTCGTCGTAGCATCGCCTTGTCACGGTAATGCGGGGCTCTGCCGTGGTTGACCTTCTTTCTCCAGCTACTCATGGGACTTTTATGGACAGAGTAAACTTAAAAATTCTTTCTGACGCTAAGTCCACAGAGGAGATGGATGTGGATTTTACGACTCCAAATGACCTCCCTGTGAATTTAGATCAGGAGCGAGAGCTTCTCAACTCTCCAACTCCTGATCCAAAAACTGAACCTAAGAAAAAAGTTTGGTGGTGTAGCCAGGAAACGACTGAGTCGTTTCCTCAAGAGCGGGCCCACCTTATCAAACCGCATTGCACCAAATTCTTGAGCGGCGTATGCAAAATCTGTCTCAGGTGGTGAAACAAAACCTCCATGAGCAGGTTAGCAAACGTTTGCGCTCAAGTGATGATTCACCAAAACCAGAGGCGAAAAAGCTCTGCACTGTTGAATCTAAGACATCGTCAGGTTTAGCTGACGTGCAAAAACCCTCATATGGAAAGGTTGTCGCGGATATCAAAGTGAGAATCTTGTACCTTGACTAGCTGACTACCTCGTTAACGATGAAACAACAGAGCATATACTTTGTGCCTTCCCGATCGAATCAGGTTTTTAGAATTCGGCAAAGTCGTACTCTCAGCATCTGACCTGGAAGACCACTCACCATACAAACTAATCGGCTTCGTTAAGAAGCATGGGTTCATTTGGTCGAGTGTGAATGGGCGTGAGCCACAATAAATCCTTGCGGGTTGCATTGGAGGGTTGAAAAGACCCACTCACTTTGGACTTGACCTAACCTAACCTATTTGTAATAAACTACGTGTGATTGTTACTAATATCTCACAACTCTTACGCTGGATGATACTAGGGCTCAAAAGTGTTGAAACTATGATCAAGTATCAGTTTTTCCTGTTTCGATTTACGAAAAATAAGGTACAGCTTGTCAAATTCAGGAAGCGACTTCAAAGTCTCGGTTTCCCTAACATGCGCCTGGTAAAAGACCCTTGAAGACGATCAAAGCTTAGCCTTAACGACGATCTTGAAGTGTCAACTTCGGTGATGTATAGAACGTGACAAAAGTCTGTGCTCTAAGAAAATGGCATTCGAATCGAAATTGAAACGCAAAGTTTTGAGTGGTCAAGCGAGAGGAATTATTGCTACTGTACTTTTTTTTCATGCAACAAGAAGCTGATAATGGCATAAGCATGGACCTAACCTAAAAAAAGTTCAAGAGCGCTGTGCAAAAGCGGTGGGTTCAAGTTTGGGTACCATTAAAAGAATAGCTCGTGAAATGAAAATGGTGTGTCGTCATCCTCTTTTTCAACGCCTGATAACAAACACAAAAAAAGCATCTAAATCAGATTCTGATGTTTGCGACACAGGCCTTTTTCGTCGATTATTATATTAGTAAGAAAAATATTCCCACGCCGCATACATACGAAATTTGATGACGAAAATGCTCACAAGAGATCTCCCAGGAAAGTGATGAGAGAAATAGGGTTCAGATGAAGAAAAACGAAAAAAAAATTTGAAAATTGCTCATGAAAAAACTGGCGTTTCAGAAATTGCGAAAAAATGTTCTCAGGGAAACAATTATTTATATAGATGTGTATGCTTCACAAACTCATGAGAAGAGTTGGAATGATGATTTGAATGAAGGGTTGCTTGCACCAATTTCAAAAGGGCAGGACAAGAAAAGGGACTTGTTGAAAATTCATATCTTAAATTCAAATCTAACACAAAATCCGGCAACTATCATAGCGATATGAATTACGACAATTACAAAAAATGATTGCAAGAAATGTTAATTATCAATTTTTCAGAAGAAAAGCTTTTATTTATATTCAATGCCCCATACCACAATATTCAGTATTAAAAGTGCCTAACCATATCGGACGGAACATTCATTTTACGAATGATATGCTAAAAATTTATCTCCATTACATTATATACATCCGTAAACCACGATTCAAGTTGTATGAAATTGATGGAAAATCATGGACAGAATGTACTCAGATTGCCTACTTATCATCCAGATTCAAACCCAATAGAAATAGTATGGGCATCACTGAAATAATATGTGACTGATAAAAATGTGTACTTCAATTTCAAAACCTTTGAAAGTTTATGTGACGAATTCTTCACTTCGCTTTCTCAAGAGCAATGAAAAAAAGTTATGAACATGCTGAACGCTTTGAAAAATTTCATGCTTCAAAGGAACTTGTTCTTGATTTCGCAATAGTCAAAATTATTATTAATGTTTGAGGTGATAGTGACAAAGATAGTACCAGTGAGGATAGTGGTAACTCTACAAGCGATTCCGATCTATCTGGAGTTGAAACTTTGTAATGTTTTCATCATAACTTCATTAACATTTTTGTTTGGATTAATTAATCTTAATGAATATACTGTTTTCCCACGAAATTTCCATTTTAAAATTTAATCCTCAACCCAAATATATTACATTTTTAGAATAAGTCTTTCTACTTTTCCTTAATGAACCCGAAAGTGAATGCAATGCACACTGCTGAAAAACTAACTTATTCAAATACAAAACTGATAATTGACCATTGATTAAAAACCATCAACCCTTATTGCTACCTGCGGCGAGAACTGTGCTCTCAGTTCATTCTGAACCCAAATAGGCGCACCAAGTCGCACGGTAGATTCTATCCTTTTCCATCCTAATGCTTTCTCTGTCAATAGTGTACTCAGGTGTGATATGTTACAAGTCGCTTCCTAGATTTGACAAGCTGTAAATGTTGAAATTTCGCGGGCTGAGTAAATTCAGTTAGCATTTTTTTATGTTGGCTCACTGGTCTGGAATATATCTTCGGAGTTTCAGCCGTTTAACTTATCTAAAAAAATTGATGAGAGAGTTTTGACAATTTTCTGTTATCGAAAAAAAAAAAGGATTGGAAAATTTGCATAGAATTTTGTGTGAGTGCTCAAAAACACTTGATGTGTTGTGTTGTAAATTTTGTAAATTTTGGGCATGAACAAGAAATATATTCTTGTGTCTCATTTCGAATATGCCAAAACAGAAAATTCATCATAAGAATACCGTGTGTTTCATACGACATGTGTTTCAATTACCAAGTGTCTCAAATTGATTTCACAATGTTGCCTTATCTACTAGTCAGGTATTATTTCAACAAGCTATATGGTATACTATTAGGTATTGGTCCACCATCGGTATTCATAATAATATTATATTTACTTATATCTACGCTCTCATTCTGGTGTTCTATATTCAAGGTGTGCTAAGTGTTACTTGCATCTTATTTCAATGGATTTTTTACCGTGTCCATAATATTTTGCATTATAGTCCTTACATTCAACTTCCACTTTGTCCTTTGGATTTCCCAAAAGACTCTGTAATGTATGTAGTGTAGTGTAATCATCTAGTTCCTTGAAAATCTTTCCAAAGTTTTTCGTGTATTGGTGGTATGGAACTGATATATATTTTTCTTGGTTTTCGTGTTGGGATAAAACTCCAGTGATTTTTATTACTACACCAAAGGTTCCAAACAGTGCACCACAAATCCAAAAGCATGTGAAACATATTTTTATGATGAACGTTTTGTAGGCACATCAACCTTCTTTCGGGGTCGAACACGATTCCTGAAATCTTCTTGAGAGGAAAGGGAGGTGATACTTCATTTCAAGGGTCATTGGATCTTCAAGCATGTTCAGTTAGATTTTGGATTCAGATAGATAACTAGATAAAGCAATTTTCTGTATTATTATATAATATATACCAGTTATTTGTGTTATATAAACGATTTCAAACCATAAAAACTTCACGATTGACAACATGAAACTGTCAAACGACAGTACCTCGTGATCAGTTCGACCTCAAATTGCCAACTCAATTTTGTGGGAGTTTTCAATAATTAAACGCAAACGTCAACTATTCTACTTTTTCCAGTTGTAGAAAAAAAATACTATTATTTACCACGTCATGCATTGATGAGGTATGGCGAAAGATTCATTGCTCCCAATGTATATTATATTTATCTGGAATTGTTCCTGAAACTTGGTTGTTCTTCCGAAAAGAAGAGATGAACAAATTTTCTGCTGATCAATATACTTCATTGCATAAGAATCTTCATGATTTCGAAAATTGATATTTATCCATACGAAGTCAACAAACACCTAGGGATAAAATGGATTGATTGTGCCACACAATGAAACAGTCACATCTTCTAGAATGAGTTGGAGAAGAAAAATTGATAACTTTGCCAGTATTGTCAAAGACAATGGATTGATGAAGAAAATGGATTGATTGTGTCACACAATGAAATAGTCACATCTTCTAGAATGAGTTGGAGAAGAGAAATATAATACCTTCTTAGTTGACTTAGTTGACGGAATTATTCATTTCTGTCTTGGAGTCTTGGAGACTTGATAACACATGATTGAAGTGAAACATGTATATAGTATCATTCTCAGATTGCGCACGGCTGGTGTAAACCTCGAAGTGAGAATGGGTCAATTGAGGCTGAGCCTATGACAAGAAGCGGCTACTGCGCAAACTCTCCTGCAGGCAACCAGTGATGCAATTGAACCCAGGTTTGTGTTTAATAAACCCTACAAAATAAAAATAAAACAGAGCACACAGTCAGATGCTACAAATGCAATACGCATATATACAGAGACGGCTCAAAAACCAAAGAAGGCTAAGGATGTGGAGTGTACTACAGATCACTGAGCCTAAAGATTGTATGGGGAATGAGAAAAAATACCAGCGTGGTTCAAACAGAACTGGCTGGTATCTCAACCGCCACAAAAGAAACAACCAGGAAAGGAATTTCTGACAAAAACATAACAATCTGCATTGATAGCAGACACGCCCTATTAGCCTTGAACAGACAACGTGTTACCTCAGGGCTAGTAACAGAGTGCCACCAAGATTTAGCCAAAACCTCGGTAGATAATAACTTTATCCTGAGGTGGGTTGAAGGATACGATAGGAGTAAAAGTAATCGCATTGCCAAATATTTAGCCAAGAAAGCAGCTGAACCCAGTGGCACCTACGGTCTGATGACTTCGACAATTGCGGAACTAGCCAACTCCATCCCCAAAGATATGGGATGAAATCAAAGGATGCAATCACCCTGTGCAACCCTGGGAAGCTGGCGCCGTAGAAATATCTGACGATGACCAACAGTAGGATTTCTGACTGGCCACTGTTAACTAAAGAAACACCTCCATAAAGCTAGTGGACACACCTCTATGCATGATGTGTGAACAGGAAGATGAAACTGTCTGGCGTATTCTATGCGAGTGTCTGGAGGTATCATCAATAAGAAAGTGTGTGTTTGGCGAGTCTTGGCCTACATCTGCCAATATAAAGGAAATGTCTCCCAGTGACCTGTCAACCTTCCCGGAAAGGTCAGGAATGACGATGACCTAGAAGGACAACTCCTTGGGAGTATGTACAATGGGTCACATGTGGCCTAAGTGCTGTGGGCGTACACTCACCCTCCCTACTCACAGAAAAAATAATTCTCAAATACGGCTTGTTGCACTCACATTTGTGGTCATGTGAAAAAGGTTGGTTTCTATAGCATCATGTATTGCATGAAAACTGAAATTCAATTAATATAATATTCCATTTATTCATACGTTATATATTATGTGAAACGTTGCAAACAAAATTAAATAATACTTCATTATTCAATGAATAACGGAGTCGAATGATTCAATTACGCAAGCACACAAAACTACCAATTATTGATATATATTTCATTAATTTATTACGGAAAACAAGGATGAAAAAAAATCATTTTGTATGGGGCCCGGAAAATCACCACTAGAGTTGAGTGACTATTTGGTAATTCAGAGAGGTCTGCCATTGAAATCCTGTGATATATTGCAATATTAATATTATTCATGGAATTGGAGATTATTGAAAAACAGGAAAAAATGTTTCATGAAATGAAGTGAACTACTAAAAATACAAATTTGATTGAATTGTCACATGGCACTATATCACCACAGTGGAAACTGTAATTATTAGGAAGAAATCTTTCTAGAAAATTGATATTTTCAGTCAAGGCATAACATAAAAAATGATATTCGTTTATCAGTAGTGAATTCATATGTTTTTATATGTTTTTTCATTTCTAGAAAGTTTTTTTCACTGACATGAACACTGCCATTTTCCTAATTGTACTACCTAATTGTCATGGCGGACCACAACCGAACTGTTTGTTTTTTTAGTCGATAAGTGACTTGAATGATTCGAAAAAGATGTTTCCAAATTGTATGATACGTACAACATAATTAAAATTCATTTCGAATTCATGGTATCTTTGAGTTTGAACCATCTGTTCGCAACTTCGATATTTTGTTAGGCTGATCATTATGTGATATCACTTGGTTATTTCCGTCCGTTTTCACACGCTCTATATTAGCTTCACTTGTATTTATGTACGTTTATTTGTTTGCAACTCTCCTTTTCATTTCATATCGGGATCTGTATTTGACAGAATTATCGACGTTATTGCTTGATCTATTCGTGGGCAGATGGCGCTGTACGTAACCTCCCTGATATAATTCGAACTCACTTAACATGTATTTTCTTCATTTGAAAAAGTATTTTTAACTGGCTTTTATCAGCTTCAACTGTATGTATGTTTGTATGTATGTTTTTTTGTTTATAACTCTTAAGTTCGGGATCTTTATTGCTTGTTCTTTTCGTAACGTCGATAGGTAACGTCATTGAGATATCGACATTATAGCTTGATCTATCCGCGAGCAGATGGCGCTGTACGTAACCTTCTTGATATATCAACATTATTTACTAAAGTAATGAATATTACTGGAGTTTTTTCCCCAATACCAAAGTTTTAAGCTTATTCAAAAAAATATTTTCTACTTTTTAGTTCGATGTTCTTTTAAAGCGTGTTTTTTAGTTTTTTGAACTATATTTATTATAAGTTCACTTTAAACTGTAATATCTCAGTTGAACGTAACACAAATCGATCGATTTCTTCAGCATAGAAATTATGTGCTCAGGATTCGATGAAGTCGACGAAGGCCGCTTCTGCCTGGTCCTAATCGGCGAGTGTTCTACCGGTGATAGTTGGTTGGCGAAAGATCTGGGGAGTATGGTGGGTGAGGCAAAACTTCGGTACTCAATTCGTTCTATTTTCGGACGATGCTTTATGAAATATGCGGAAGGGTGTTGTCGTGTAACAGGATCGGACTAGTGACGGCTGCTGCTGACGCATTTTTGGTGCAGTTTGTTGATTTTTC
>WOGO01001586.1:0-17722 GCA_015342085.1 Leptinotarsa defecta
GTGCTGATTGATGAGATTGACGTCTTTTAATTCATCAGGGATATCTGATTTTTTGTTGTTCCTCAGGATATCAAGCTTTCTTAACATCCGTTCTCTTTACATCCAGCGGGTTCTCACTTCGAACTTGTCTGCTCTTCAGGAACCTTTTTATGTAGAGCGCTTTGCCTGTTCTGAACATTGGCCATGCCAACGGGTGATAGCACTGTCACTTCCACCATTTCAGCATGCTCCCGATGTGTTTCACACCATATAGCATGCATGCTTACCATGTACCTTCTTTTCACGTGCTAACTTCTTTGTGGCAATGCATAAGACTATTACTCAACTCATGCGTTAACTCAAAGCATCAGTTGTCATTGCCAAAGTTGTCATCGGTAGGAAAATCATTGTTATGGGCCTCACCACCTCTCCTCAGAGGAGGTCGATTGTGAGGACCACTTCCTCGACTACGTGGAACCGAGTTTCTAGTCTACCAGGTAGCTAGCCCTATAAACCCTCGGCCAGCACCTAAGGGAGAGTAGTGCTCTTTCTCACGGGTGCACTTGGGCTACCGGTTTGGTTTTGCACCAGTTGCTCGGATAAGTGATGGTCCAACTCATGTCTTAGCACTAAATTAGCACTGGTCAGGCCCTATTCCCACACCGTGGGATATGTGATCATTGGATCTAACAATCACGTGTCCGTGAGCTAAGAATGACAACCTTAGCATAATCATCATCATTAAAGTTTGATTTCTCATTTTTCATGATTCATCCATTTCACTTCAGCCAAGTCCAAACTCACTGAAAACCTTCGAATCCAATCAGATATTTGGAATTCAACGACATTCAATAATCGTCAGTAGCTACATATCAGGGCATGAAATATTCCTGCAGAGCGGTGTTCATCATAAACTTATTCCATATCGCCAGCTGCGGTGGAGAGCGCCATTCTGTTTCGCCTCTATCCCGTTGAGTTGGCACAAGGAAATATCTCAAGCAATGGAATCACAAACTTTTTTCCGCTCAATTCTCCAAGAACTATTTGAAGTTTTTTCGAAATCTCTTCACAATACATTCACCTATGTTCTACTTTTCGATGACAAAATCGACAAGGTTATCAGTCTCCCCAAAAAATGAAAGATCCAGTGTGCTTCACAATAATTGGTGAGAGTTTCTTGGAGGTACAGTTTTTGAACGAATTTCAAGATTTTTCAAATCAGAGAGTCCCAACGAAAAACAAACTTGGTGGTCTATCGCCATTTTTGAATAGTGACGGCATTCTACGCGTGGTGACAGAGTGAAACATTCCGGAAATGAATTAGATAACAAAAATCCTATTTTGCTCCACGATCAACAAAAATATTGTTTCAGAATAAACATTTAATTTTTAACAGGTATTCATCTTTCACTAAATAGCATCAGAAACTCCGTCTGAACGTCAACGCCCGCGCCAACGTCCAAAAATTCATTCTTTGTTTTCTTTTCAATTGAACCTATTGATCACCCTTTTTCTGTTCGAGTAGACTAGACGAGACTTTTTTGATCTCATCAGAGATAAGAAAAGATGCAGTTCAAAAACAAGCAAACGCTATATCGTCATTTTACGAAGCGGCTGCGCAACAAGATCTGGGGAAACTATTGGAGTGGAAAAATGTCAACAATGACGTCTCTGAACTTGCTGAATATCTACTGATTCATTGGTTACTTATAGCACACTATCTCAAACAAACTGCTGGAATATTGGACGATTGGCTAAAGACTTGCAAATATCGCATCAGAAAAGTTTTTAGCAACGATGATAGATTGATATATCCTCGAACTATCACTTCGAAACCGTTGAAAGTAGAACCAAGACAAATCAACGATGGAACATTAGTTCTCATCAAAGTCGATGATACCAAACCCACACATAACATCCCGTTTGTGGTGGTGATTGATCCCAGATTTGATTCCATTGTGAATTCATCAGATACTAAGCAGAATAATCAAAAAAATGCCCGCTGCCAAGTCTCGGTTGAAAAAAAAGCCTTTTAAGGCGGTGAGTATGTTCTGAATCTTCTGCATTCCTCCCAATACGCCTAGGACCTGAAAGTTCTCATGCAAAGACATAATTCAGTCAGAATACAAACATCGACTAAGCCATACGTACTTGTTACGCTTCTACAATTCAATAAGTTCATGTTCAATGATATTAAACTTAGAAGAATCCACACTCCATCAACATCATCAACACTTGCCACATTTCTCTGTATTCTCTGTATGGAATCTTTGGTGTAGTAATGAATATAACTGAAGTTTCATCCCAACACCAAACCGTTATTTCAACACCTCGATACGTGTTTCGATCACCAATTGATCATCTTTGAAATAAATATTGAACTAAATATACGTATAATGTTATCCTCAAGGGGTACTGTAGATGATATCAACTTTTAGAAACGACGGAAACCAAGAAAAATATATCTCAGTTCCATACCACCAATACGCAAAGAACTTTGGAAAGATTTTCAAAGAACTAGGTATTAAAGTGGTTTTTGAAATAAATCATACATTACCAACCCTTTTAGGAAATCCAAAGGACACATTCGAGAATTCGAAAAAGTCTGCAATTCACGAAATTAAATGTAAGGACTGAGATGCAAAGTATTATGGATAGAGAAAAAGATCTCTCAAAATAAGATAAAAGAAACACTTAGCACACCTAAAACATGGAAGACCAGAAAAAATTAACAGTCCTCCATCATATTTTGCAACAAACCCATTCCATAGACTTTGGTTCATTAAGACAAGTTAGACGACAACTATAGGCATCTTTATTCTTACGAGAGTGTAGTAATGAGTAAACATAATAATGTTATGAATAACGATGGTGGATCAATACCTTATAGTATACTATATAGCTTGTTGAAATAATATTTCAATTTTCAGATTCAGCTGACTATTACATAAGGACACTTCGTAAAATTAATTTAGGACTAGAAGATAAGGCAACATTGTGTATATTCGATGAAAACCTGTACAACTTTTATTGAGTTTCAAAATTTCCTACTCTAGAAAAGAATTTACTAACTTCATAGCATCAAGTGATTCCAGATTATCATTAATTCGTTTCACAACTGAATGTAATGTTTATATAAAAAAGAGTTTTTAGTCAAGTTTTAGCCACTTTGAATGAATCATTATCATTATCATTTTCATATTCAAATAACCTCTTAGAAGATAAGGGTCAAATTTGTGTTAGTGTTTACATGTAGCTTATTGATACGTTTAAGAACGTGATAAGATTAGCTATGTTGCTTTTTTTCCATTGAAGACTTCGAAGAGATCTGTTATATTGAAGTTGAGTCTATCATTATAATAAAGTACATTTTCGTTCAGTAAATGTTCCACACTGAAATATAATCACACGCTGTACATTTGAATTGCTCTTTATTACTCAAGATTACTTATTGTACCGTGATTTCAGGGGTGTCCTCCAATTTTAGAATAGATGACTCAAATCTGGATAATTTCGAGGACAAGTGAGTTCCACTGATTATAAAATCGCCGAATGACTACCCAAACAGTTTGATACTTTTTCAGTCTCACAGCTGTACACGAATCAAGGATGTTAAGGATATACTGTTGCTGGATGGAAAACTTCAATTATAATTTGAAGTATTTTTGTTGTTTTCAAGTGTTTATGTACCAGAAACTATTGAATTGGATCAGATATTCACATGATGTATTTGTGATTTTTGACACAAAATATCTGAGGTAGAGGGGTTTGTTTCGAGTCTTAAAAAAATCCCCGAAAATTAATTCTACTTGAAAATTGAAAAAAACAAGGAGTAAACATTCTTGTCTAAGTGATCAAGTAACTAGGGTCTAGAATTTGATGTATATAGAGAAAATTTCAAAATTTTCAAATATTTCTGATAACTCTCACCATTATACGTAAGACAAAATGGCAGGACTAAACCTAATTGTCCATATGCTTCTGGCGTTTCCTTAAGTGAAGGAATTTTATGAGGTACATTGATGAAAGCAAGGGGTAAACTTTTAATAAACTAGATGAGTTGATAAGGAAACGTTTATTTGGAAATAATCTTCATAAATTCTCAACTTTTCGAAAAGACAATGAATCAAAGTACATTGTCCTTCAATCAAGATACACTAACAGATTAGATCGTATTTTTTAAAAGTTAAACATGAAATTTACTTTGAAAACTTCATTCTCACTTCGAAATAAATGTAAGGTAACACCAAAGACGAAAAGTAGAAGATAATTGAAATAGGCTCTGAGGACTGTGACAAAAATATAGCCGTCAGACTAACCGAGCTATTAAAACACGTTTCGAAGATTCCGAAGAATTTGCAACACATATTCAATTCAGGAGACCAGACAAATCTATTTTTGTTCACCATTCCTTATAAAACGTTCACGGTATAAATGAAAACTGTCCAAAATTGTTTGTGTTAGTACATGACCCAAGATTTTTGGATGCTTTCGAAAGTTTGGAAATAGTTGAGTGTGACGTGAGAATTATGTACAGTGACAAAAGTCGCATGCCTAATAGCTCATTGTTCACTTTCATTCGAATTATTCTATTGAAATTAATGAAAAGTTCCCGAAAATTCACCTGAAATCATTGACATGTGTCTGAAAGTATAAGCTGTTGAATATAGATCAAGATCAGGGTTGGGAACTGGTCTACTCTACTCCCTGTAGACGCCAACTTTGTTGGTGAAACGACCGTCGTGAAGTGTATTACAGTTCTGATTTTGTTAAACGGTGTATGTTTTGAAATTAGTTTACGCCTGAAGTTCTACCTTCCATTAAATTATTTCTCAACTTGGGCTGAAGAAAAATAAATTACTTGTCTATACCACAATAATTGCGAAAAATTTATACATTGATAATATTACATTCAAATGGGAGTGAGAAATGTTTTTTCCATGATGAGTTGGTACCTTTAGTATTTTGCACAAAAGCTTAAGACGGTGATTCAAAACGGAAAAAGAGGTTTGCGCCCACAATGTTCAAAGAAAAGTTTGTTTGCGACCGTTCCTCGGCAATTCTGAACTTTCCTGTGCGTGTATACAAATAAGATTTATTAATGGCAGCTATTCTCATCTCAGGACTCGCAAATGGACTCCATAAAACAAGTGCGATGATATATTGCTCGGTATAATGTTATTTATGACCTTGCATTGTCAAATGTACTCGCTGGGTACTCTGGTTTTATTTCGTTCGTGAGATGTTTCTGACGAGACAACAGACAACGAACAATGGAATGGAAGGAGTAACAAATAGGGGGCAGTGAGAAACACATTTTTTATCGCCTAGTAGATCTCCAGAGAATTTGTCTCGCTGCATTATGGTAAATATTCAATTATTGTTGTCAGTTAGTGAACAGATACTCTGCAAAAAGTGCTAGTGAAGTGGTAATATAGAAAAACCTTAGAGGAACCTTCGTTTCAAACTTGACAGAATAAATAATTGGCCTTCATTCGAAAAGTATTCTCATGAAGCAAGCTCCACTCTTTGTGTAAAAGCATGTCTCTATAAAAAATCGTAAATATCTCTCAAATTTCCTTTATTGCACTATCAAACGTTTGAATCCATTGAAAAGTGAAGCTACAATAAAATGCGAATTTTGATGATTTCAAACGTTCTCGATGCCTTATGCAAAAATAAAAAAATAATGAGGAACGACTTTAATCAACTCATCGAAAATGAAGAAAATAGCTCTGAGCGGTATCAACAATTATGATGAATTATTCGATGACTTCAAATAGTCTTTACTTACTTCAGATAAAGCAGGATTCTGAAATAGATCAGTTGGGTAAATAAAAATGAACGAGAAGGTATCAAGATATTATTTCCTAACATGTGAAATTATGCAAATAGCCTTTATTTTTTTTTCACAATATTGGCAAACTAAAACGATGGATATAGTCTATACAAAGTTAGTTTAAACAGCTGAATAGAAGACTAATGTACCGAGTGTGACAAATTCACTAGCTGTTACCAAATAAAACCTCCCACATAAAAAAATAATGATTGGACCTAGTATGAGTTTCTTACCTTTAACTCAGAGTATGTCATCCGTATCTACTCGAACAAATAATAATGCATGGACACAAAAGCAAAACATAATTTTCAAAAAAATAAAGTCCATTGTAAATGTATGTGTGTGCATTTTCTGAGAAATTATCATTGCTGTGTCTTGGGATAGTATTTATAAAATTAGTTCATTATGCGTTGGCTTGCATTACTGTCCTCTTTTTCTGAATTGTTTTCTTGTTGTTATTATTTAATTAAGATGGCGCCGTGGAGTACTTTTCGTGACGTTTCTGATAATGAAATGGATAATGTTGAAGGCTCAGTTGAAGATATTTCTACGGCGTCAGAATTTTTGAATACAGACTTGCATCCTCACACCCAAGGACTTGTTTATGTGAGCTGAGTAAACTTGCTCTTATTACAATTCATCCTGTTGTTAGGGCAGGAGATGTCATTGATCATTCCGTAAAACACAAAAGAAATAATCAAATGCTTGAAGAGGTAGATAATGCCGACAAAGACAATATACGCCGAATTGTATATGAGTTTTACGAAGAAAACACGGTTCCAACTATATAAATGGGGATTCTCCCGATTATGAATATAACTCTTTGCTAGATTTTGGCTAGATTGTGGCGTCAAATACAGAAAAACAAATGAAGAAATGATGATGATGAAGTTATCTTGCATCTTAGCATGTCGGCAGCAGTATTCACGAGAAAATAAGGAATGCCGCCAATCAAAAAAGAGATAGCGTTCTTTGATGAAACTTGGTTCTACATACATGATGTTGGATACGGTTTGGTAAATGACGGTAATAAGTGTTAAATGAACCTTGGTCTCGCGGTAAATGGGTTAAAATTCTACACGCAGGCAGAAATAAGAGTTTTATTCCTGATATTCTTCTATTGCCAGCTGAAAATATGAAACAATCATCTGCTGACTACCATAAAGATATTACCGCCAGTCTTTTTGGGAAGTGGTTTAATAAACGGCTGCTGCCAAATCTTTCCCAAAATTATTTTACCATTATGAACAATGCGACTACTTTCTTTGTGCCATTATTGGGAATTTTGATATGTAGACTAGAATGATAATATCAAAATTCCCAATAGTGACACAAAGAAAGATGACATTCTCAAATACATGGAAAGTGAAAATATGAAAAATCCGAGAAAAGCTACGTAAAAAGAAGGAATATGAAATCCATAGTCTTACTGTTCTACGTCTTCTCCTTCGTCTGTGAATTCAATCCGTTCGACATGATTAGGGCTGCTATTGAAAAACTGAGGAAATATAATCAATCTCCAATAGATAGTGATTCCGAACAAGAAAATATATGAACTGTTATTAATATAGTAAACGACAGTGGTAAATGGATGAATTGTGTCCAGCATGTCCTAGAACGGGACAATGAATATTACATTCCGCCGTACATTAACACTATTATTGAAACCCCAAATTCAGATTCAAGCAGTGAAGATTCAGATAATGAATGTCAAGTTTTAATTCAATTCTCATGTGAGTACAAACTGTTTCTTTGACATTTTTTCTCAAGGACAAAATACAAGCACTACAAAAAATCCTTAAGGCGCTCTCAGAGCGGTGCTTGCGCGAAAGTAGTGTTTCACATTGGATTCAAATCACTAGAGATTGAATTCACTTGAAAAAACGTTCTTAGGAAGTTCGTTCCACATAAACGCAGTTCTCCTGATGAAAGAGTTCTTGAACAGTGAAGTTCGAGGTGTACTGAATTGAACCTTAAAACGATGAGATGCCACAGTCTGTCGCGTATTTCTGATATGTACAGCTCTTGGTGGAATCAAATATGCCAAGTCACTGAACAATTTTGGTGAAGGTATCTTTGAAAGAGACAAATTTTCAACCTTTCTTCAAAGTTCAACACTGTCAAGGTTGCAAGTGATGCTCGCGTCTCTAATTAGGCGGATGACTCTTTTTTGTTTGGAATCCAGCATCTTCAGGGTATGTTTGTGGGCGGAGCTCCATACATGAGAACAATACTCCAAAGGTCTGATCTGAGCTTTATGAAGCATCAAAAGTTGCTGAGGTGTGTACAATTTTCTGGTTCGGAACAGTATTTCAAGCTTTTGGGAAGCGGCCTTAGCAATTCCAGCATGATGTGACGAAATATATTGGTATCCATTTTAACCAGCAACAAACCAATCAAAACAGAAAGCGGCATTGTCTGATCTGACATTATTATATCCGGTTCGGAGACATTTAGATATGCAACCTCCTGCTGCCGGTGAAGATATGCATCCGTACCCGTTATTTTGGAATCCAAATGTAATGACGAGACAAGTGTGCTGTCGTCAGCAATGCAATATATTGAATTCTTGGTTTTTCGAAAAGCCGTTGATATATAATAAAAAGAGGGAAACCATATGGATCCATCAACGACCACTTGCAGGGAACATTCTTTCAGGACGCTGAAGAGTCGTACACAAAAATTATCCGACAAGCCATGGAATCAAAGTTTGGTCAGTGAACCTTCATGCCACACAAGGTCGGAGGCTTTAGAAATATCGAGCGTAACAGCTCTTGGAGAATCAAGATTGCGTTATTTCAATTATGGGTGATATACGATAGAAGGTCTCCTGTTGATCTTTGTTTTCGAACACCATATTGATGATCATTCGAAATGTTCCAAATATTTAAGCATATAATGGTTTACGGCTTTCTCCATAATTTTTTATATAACTGATAGCAGAGCGACTGGTCTATAGTCATTTGGAAGAGTTTTGTTACCCTTTTTGGAAATAGGCTGAATGCGAGCAATCTTCCAACCAGAAGGAAAAAACCCTTTCTTGTAAGACACGTCGAAAAAGTCTGCAAAATACTGGTGCGAGTTCATTTACGAAATTTTCAAGTACGATGACGAGTACTTCATCAGGACCAGACGCCTTCTTGATATCGAGTTGATTCAAAATTTGCCCATCTAGAGGCTGTCGAAATGTAATTTCCGCCATTGTGGATTCTAGTGTGGAGAAAATGGGTAGTGTCTTTCCAAGAAAATCGACTGTGGAGCGGGATGCTAATTGTTATCAGTAGATTTGCAGTTGCATTGCAATCGAACCATCTGCTTGTGTTAGTGGTGGAATTGTGGATTTTGTAAAGTTCTGATTAACAGCTTCAGCTACCGACCAGAATGATCCAGACCCGTTGGGATTGGCAACGGGTCTAACTTTGGAAACAACATTAACAAAGCTAGTTCGGTTTTTGGCAATGGGATTTTTGCGCTACTGCCGGTCGGCGAAATTTTTGGAGGCGATAGCTTGCTCGCAACTTTTGTTGAACCAAGTTTTGTCGTTAGAAGGTCGTGCCATTGAAAAAGATTTCACTCTATAGTATTGTTCAAAAAAATTATGTAGGTTTATGAAACATAAAAGTAATTTTGAATTAAAATTTTTGCACTCCGCCCATGTCTTACAAAGAAACTGCCGACGTTCGGTAACTATTTAGTTTCTATGCCATTCGAGTTGATTTGGTACACACTATAGTTTCCCAATCGTATTTGCTGCCTATATGTGATAACATGAGCGAGGAGATTTCAGCAATTGATTACAGAGGAAAAAATGAATATCAAATCATTTGGAAATCATACATTGAACGGCTTACTCGCCGATATGAAAAAACAAAATTGGGGAGAAAAATTATTTTTTTCGAAACGAGCAATCGAAATTCATTTTATAGTAAATGATCCATTTTCATCAGATTCTATAGATGAGCGAATTGAAATAAACTCCATCTCCACCAACTTTAGTGAAGTATTTGAAAAGATTGATCCTAATATCCAAATGTTGGAGTTTAGTATAAACGAGGGTTTACTCATTACATTTAAAATAGATTTCGAATTGTCACGATAAATGGTATCAAATCAACATCTCCTCCACTTTCACATCTGAAGTTCTCCAAGAATTTAATTTGAGTCCTTGAGGAGGAGAATAATTTAATTGTTGAAGGTAAGTTTTCCCACCGCAACCCCTGTCTAGGCGATTGGGTACGAAAGCTTTGGTCATATTATGTTTGCCTCATAGTGAAGAACGTGTTGGGCACGATATGAAGAGTGGCAGTTGCTGATCTTGCAGAATGATGAATAATATTCTGCGAGCCATGAATGGAAGTCGAAATGACTATAAAAATGTTGGTATATTGAATTTTTGAAAATGGGAAAAAAATTAAAGTAGAGAAAGCACTAGTTTACAAGAAAAAGTTGAAAGTGGAAGTAATAGAAGTGTTCACAGTACATTTTTTGATTCAACGTCATTGTGGAGTAACCTTTCGCTTTCAAGTGAATAGAAAATGACTGAATTATTGAACAATACGTTAAACAATAAATAACATTCACTTTCACTATAAAATTAGAGATACAAAATCATGATATCATATTGTAGAATAATGATGATTTCATGATATCTATGTTACTCGATTAGAAAAACTGTTTCATGAACATGTGGATTATGCAGTGATAACACTGTTGACCAGGTGGGTGAAGAGGTCTGTCTTCTATGGTTATCAATATATCAACTCGTATTTGTTATAGACCAGATATTTTTTCTCGATGTGAATTTTTTTTTGTATCATCGAATGAGTTCATTACCTCAGAGTTTTTCCAAGGAATATTCGAATATACAACAAAAAGTAAACAGTAAGTTTTATTCATCTCCTAAAAATGCCCACTTGGTTAGTGAAAACGCGCTTCGAGAAGAGTATTGCAGTTCTGTTGTTTGGGAAAAGTGGTTACTTCATATTTATTCTACCACAGAGATTCGAGTTTCACCTTTCAAAACACAATCCAATTATAATAAAAAGTAATGTGAAAAAGTGAGTTCAAAATTAATTTCATAATCTTCTCAAGAGTTTTGAAATTCAAAATCAACATATTTACTCAACTATCCATAACTTCAATCATTAATAGTAAAAATCACGTCTTCCTAATAACTCTAGGAATAAGGAAAAGTTGATAAAAATACCAACAGTTCCTTGAAATAGCTGACAATATCATTTTAGAAAAAGCCACCACACTATCGAAGAATACAAAGCCATACGAGAAAAATTGACACCTACTACTACCAGTTCGGAATTGAAATTGATACGTACGAAAGCGGTAATGCTGGAGCTGGACCGAAATTGCCAAGCTACTATCTTTTACTTGTGGAAAGGCACTTAAACCACCCTCGAAATCGTATCGCTGTCTGAATTTCGAATGTTTATATACATTCAGTTTTTGAAAATTATACCACGTAGCACCTCAAATTTTCTAGCTTTCCTTTCACACTACACTAAATTGTGACAAATAAAAAAAGACGAATAAATGAAAAACCAGGCATACAGAACAAGTTATTGGGATCTAATAATATGAAAGTAAATAATTTATCATACATCCAACTTTCAGAACTCCGACTTGGGATTTTTCATGATGAAAACGCAAATATTTCACAATTTGCAATGATAACCAGAAATGCTGCATATGCTCGCTCGAATATTCGAAGCAATGACATTATATTTATATTAGATAATGAACTCACTCTTCTGATGAATTCCATAGGAATCTGAGAAAACTTCCATTACTAGAATTCCAGTATTGAAATTTTGGACATTCCTTCATCAATAATAGTTATTTCATATCCATTATATAATGCACTGAAGAATATGTTACGAGAAAATATGAATGAAGATTGAAATATTTCACTGTATAACCACCTCAGTGATTTCAAAATTAAAAAAAAAATTGTAATTTTTACACAAACCCCATGAAGTAAAAGCCATGGGTTGGTAACATCATGTTATTTATGGATACACTGGTCCATTACTTGACGAAAATTTATAATACTATCCATGATAGTGATCATGAAACTTTCGCAATGAATTTTGTTTAAGACGCGTTTGTTTGACTGGACCAGTCCAAGTGATGAAGCTACCGTGTAGGAAAACGCATTTTGAATAAAATTCATGGTGAAAATTCTATAATTATTATCATGGATAGTTATTCAGCTACTTCAAATATTCATTTTGTTTATTTCAAATGGTTACCTCTACAGTTGGACAATAATGTCGATAATTCTGTCAAATACAGATCCTGAGCTTGAGAGTTACAAACACACTGACAAACAAACAGACATACATACAGGTGAATATAATAGAAGCGTGTTAATAAAAAACACTCAATTCGTTCATAAAATTACGACAATTTGTCACGGAATGAGTTGAATCCACTCATGTAATCGATGTCAGTATGTAAATAACATTCAATTTCTTGGTTGATCAAATCCCAGCCATTGGAGTCTTGTTTAAATTGAAAGGGTATATCTTTAGAAGAGATTGATTTTTGGGAAAGGAAAGTTTTGAATTTCCACCTCTCCATCTTGATACAAGATATGTGGGAATCTTACAAAAAAGAAGTAATCAATTTCAGAAAATAACTCTGAATAAAGATGTGGAGATATGCAAAGGAGTAACTTTCAGGCAAAAACTGAAAGAAAAAGCCCTTTGGAAACAGCTATGAAATTGAGTTTTTTGGGGTAGGATGCTAATTTTTGTTTTTTTTTTTATTTTTTGTTCTGCTACCGCGGAGATTATTGAAATGAGGCGATGTTTGTTGATATCCATTTTGGAGAACTGAAGTAATTTCTGACAATTGGAGTTGAAATGAAAATGTAACTTCCAATGAATCATTCCATTCATTTCTTGAAAACATTTGAGGTTCAGTAATATAAAGAAAATTATTTTTAAATATTTCAAATAAAGGTCAATGGAATGATAAGTTGTGTATTCCTCTAAACTTCAAACATTTTTTAGAGTCCCATTCACAAGCCTGCTAACGATTTCATCATCATTCCGGATGTTGAGAGTGATATATTTTGAAGGATATACTGAAGAAATAATTCATGGAATAATGCATGCAAAATAATTCAGATGACGAGTATAATCAGTATGTCCATGGTTCTTTCGAAATGGATTGTAAATATGTCAACTTCAATGAACTCTACTCGAGTTTACCTAAGATGAAATTGATGTAACTCAAACTTAATTCGAGGGAGAAAAATCTAACTCGCGTCAATTATAATTGGATATTCAATTCGACTCAACTCCACATGACCTATCTCCAAAATTAACTCTTGGAGTGGAAAGTTGTATAATTCTGAACTTTACAATCTCATCAATTCGGAACTGATTGATCAATTTTTTACTCTATCGAGTTCCATATAATATTTATATAATCCAAATTGATAAACCAGATGAAATTTTGTTGAAAAAATTCATGGAGTTATATTCATGGACGTGATGATACATTCTTGAAATATAATGAATTGTTTTCCAATTATATAAAATAATTTTGTTGAATGTATCGATTTCATTTAAACTAGTTATCCAGTGTATCGTTCCATCAATGAAATCAAATCGTTATGGTTATTTTTCTCTGCTGAAATTCATCACATGGAACTCATAACGAACAGTAATTTTCCATTTGATGGAACAATAAACGCTTTCACTGACATGTTTCAAAGCCGCTTTAACAATTTGTTAGCAACATTGATCAGACTCCCTGTCTTGTCCATAGACGAACTGAATTTTTTCGGACATGTATAAATCAACCATTGATGTTTTACTTGTACCTAAAAAAATAGAACATTATTGTTATACTTCAGTACGGCCTGAAACGGGTTTTCACTTGATGTGACTGGTATCATCAGAGGTATATTGTCTTAGAATTCCAAGTGTACAAATCAAAATGATTGATGACATATTTACTTTATGGTAATTCATGATCACTTAAATGAAATGCATGAAAACACTTTTGTCTAAATACCGGTTTCCGGTTTGAACCCCCTTATCAAGTATAAAGTATATACATTTTTTACAATAACTACAAGCAACATGTGGAGCCCATGTCTTGTCTTGGTCCCGCACCGGACATAAATTTGCCTTTGCTCACCTTGTCCTGGCCGACAGCCTTTCACTTGAGCATCTTCCCTCTATCTACCGCTACCACTACCAAGGGAACCCCTACTTCTCCTGACTCACCCCCCTCTCGCATCGCCGTCACAGGCTTCGTAGGCTTCACAGAGAACGTAAAATGTATTTAATTCGAATTTTACATCTCGAACTTCAATAAATTGCCCACGTATATAACAAAATGAATCAGCATCATATTTACACTTTCTCAACGACATTTCAAGTTATTCTAGATTTATACAAAACACCTGATCGTTGTTTATAACTCAAGTGCCATCTATCAGCACTGTGTGAACGTTAAAACCCCACTCTAATCACGCGGTATTTTTAAATGTATCAAAAATTATAAAAATTTATAAAAAATTCAAAAATGTATATTATTACTACAACTATTACAAAAGCAAAATGTATTCCAAAAAAAGGTTTTTTTTTTGAGTTCGAAATAATATTCATATTATCTAAATTATCAACCTAGACGAATTTTTCCTCGAAAATTTCACATAGCTGTATTTATGGACGTATTAGTTCATTCTCGAAATACTCTTTTTTGTAACAAAAAATGTGGGAATCTTCCACATAGATGCGTGGATAATGCAAAGAAATATCTTCCATACATAAACTGAAAGAAAAAGTGCTTCTGAAACAGCTACATTCATATAAATATAGAACTACACAAAAAAAATCTTTCAAAATAAATACGTTTAAATGAACATTGAATAATAGAAAAAACACTTTTCTTTACTCAGTTTGTATTCTAAGTATTCGTTATGGAATTGAATCCGATATCATTCACAATATACTAAATGAAAGGTGAAAATTTCACGCACATGAAACACTGCCATCGACATCGACGTTTCGCCGTATGACACTTACCTCAGGACCTTTCAGTACCAATCTGGATGCCATTCTGAAAAAAACATACAATTCATTCATACTTTTTTTCTACTGGAGAGCTCTAAGCCAAGTGTCTTACGGCGAAACATAGATGTCTACCAGTGAGGATGACAGTGTTCCATGTAAGTGAAATTTTTACCTTTCATTTAGTATATTGTGGATGATATCTGATTCAATTCCATAATGAATGTTTAGAATACAAACTGAGTGGAGAAAAGTGTTTTTTGTATAATTCAGTGTTCATATAATAGTATTCGTTTCGAAAAAATTTTCTTTTCGTGTAATTCAATGTTTATATGAAAGTAGCTGTTTCGAAAGTTTGTGTCTGAAAGTTACTTCTTTGCATGATATATACAACTATATGAAGAGTTACTTTTTTTTAAAATGATTACTCCCTTCCTTTCTTTGGAAGTTTCCCACATTTAGTAGAAAGCTAAAAGCTTTTTTCCTTAATATTAGTCACTCGTGAAAATATAACCTTTACAAATTATATAATGAAGTTATTTTTTTAGGTTCTATAGAAAATATTGATTGAATGAATCGATTTTATCCATCAATAAACTCAAATAATTATGGTTACTTTTCTCTGCTGAAATCCATCACATGGGAATCATGACGAACAGTAATTTTTCAATTAATGAAACAATAAACGCTTTCACTAACATGTTTTGAAGCCGCTTCAACGATTTGCTAGCAACATTGATCACACTCCCAGTATTATCCGTAAACGAACTGAATTGAACATTATTATCATACTTCAGTATGGACTGAAAGAAGTTCTCACTTAATTTGGAAGGTATCATCAAAGGTGATACATTTTTTCAGAATTCCAGATTATTTCAAGTATACAAATCAAAATGATGACACAAGTGGTATGTTGCCATCTGAATAGGTACTTGTGATGCAGTGTTTGGAACCTTTGTTGTAGTAACGAATATTACTGGAGTTTCTTCACATCACCAAAAGAGTAAGATTAAACAGTTTAATCTTCCTCTTGAAGATGATCACTTGGTGATTGAAATACGTACGAGATGTTGAAATACCTGTTTGGTAATGGGAAAAAACTCCAGTAATATTCATCTGAATAGGTATTAAGGGGAATTTGAGTACTCACGAAGGAGAAATTACGAATGTCCCGTCAGCGTGAAAATGTGCCCCAATGTGAATCGATGTAGACGTTTTCGATAAAAGATATGTTAAATTGAACTGCAAGTATGAAAATGCACCTATATTTGTTTCGAAAATGATCAAAGTATCTGAAGATATCGAGAATGAAAATTTTGAATCTGTGACTCCATTTCTGGCTTACTTGAACCGGTCATTATCCGAACTTAAATGATAATGACTATTAGAAGTCATAATGCATGACTATTAGAATTCTAATACTCATGCATTATGAATAATGAATGCCTGTTGACCTCGTTAATCCGTCGCTCGCATACGTTTCGATTTCAGCTGGTTGTCGTTTGTGACAGATATTTACTCAGAACGGAAGTACCCCTTTATCCGCATGAGGAAGTTCACTAAAGAAATAAACGCTAGTTGTTTTCGATTGATAATTTGTGCATCTAAGATGATGCGAAATGTTCCAATTTTTCATGGTAGAATACGTTATCAAATTCTCATGCATATACTGTTAGTTGTAGAGTTAGTTCTGGTATACATTTCTTCTCACTTTCAATATACAATATTTCTATTATCAAATTCCACCCAAATGCACAATTTTACAGATGTTCTTCTGAAATATTCTAATTATGCTTCTGGACACTCATGCTCTTAATTTAATCTAAAAAACTTCATGCATAAATAACCGAAATACCCAAGGAAAATCACGGTTGGGTCTGTTTATTGTATCATTACGGTGGTTTTAATACTAACCCAGATTCATTGCAGTATTACAAAAACTTTCAAGCGATTCCGCGGCATGTAGTATTGTTTCGATGCTGGCACACTTGGATTGGATCCAACGACCATTAATGCTACTTACAGATATCCAGTTGGAATAGGATAGTTTATAGCTGATGAGTGTGCTGAAAGCTCAGGGGCGTGTCAGATAATAAGTGGCGTCAGAATAGATACATTTCTTACAGAAAAACATCCATGAAGTGGTGTACTAGGGTTGACGATACCCAAAATGGATGAAGTGATTCATGGAAATGGGAGTATTGGAATGTAAAACAGAAGAGATACAGATATGATGGAAAATTATGACAGGAGAAAGAAAAAATCTGAAAGAACTACTAGCTAAGTATTTTTTTTTTCTGATTGATTCGACTGTTACTAGATGGAGATCCATAGTAGTTTCATACGATTTGATCTCCACAAAATTTATTTGAGAATTTGAGTTGAATAAGCTATCGTGTTAGCGGAACATGTCGTGGTATATTTCTCAAATGAAGTTGTTGGAGACCAAATCGTAAGGTGTAGTTTATGAAATAGCTGTGTATTATTTGAACACCATTCCATTCAGTTAAAACTGCTATTGAACTGACATTGGAAGTATATAGGTATCGGTAGGGGTTCTGAGTGTCTCATTTATTATTTGCCTACTGAAAAAGTACGGAGCATATGTGTCTCGAAGACTACAAGTTAATGATATCAATAGACAGGTACTAGCACACTATATTTCCAAAAGAGTTATTACCTCCTCGAATACCCTACCAGCTTTTCAACAGTGAAGTGGTTATAAAGAAATAAGAAAGAAATGAATTAATTTGCGAATCTTTTATTGATGAAAGTTATGCCAAGCGGTTCAGCGTGGGTACTTTGTTCACTCACTCGAATTGACTGCCGTGTTGGTCGGTGGTTCAAGCCCTAGTCT
>WOGO01001587.1:0-15859 GCA_015342085.1 Leptinotarsa defecta
CTGTTGCAGGTCTTCTCAGATCTCACACCGATAGACTTTTTTCTGTGGGAACACCTGAACTCGAAAGTGTATTCTACTAAGCCTACAAATCTAAGAGACCTACGACAGAGAATTGTTCGGGAATGCCGATTGCTGACTCCGGACATCTTGAATAATGTACGGAACGCTTTCGAAAGTAGACTGTATTATTGTATGGAACTAGATGTATGTCATTTTGAACACTTTATCCGCTGATTGTGTTGTCATTGATATTAATTTTGTTGATTTCATGAATAAAATGAGCAACAGCGAATTTTCTGTTTTTTCTTGAATAAAACATTTAATTTCTCAATAACGAATGAACCAATTTCAAAAAAAAATACAGAGGTAATAGAGGGACAAAAGACCTTTCAAATGATTTATCACTCGATTCTCAATGTCACTGAAAAAATAGGGGGGTAGTTACTGACCGCAGGAGGGTGACGTGTTTTTGGAAATTTTCAAATACATGTCCGTTTCTGACTCACAGGGGAGGTCAAGTTTTTGTTGGAATGCCCTGTATGTAAATGTACATTTATTTAAACACGTAATGAAAAATTCTGAAAAGGTAAATAGAGTTACTTTTTGTCCGAAAATATTTTTTATTCTTTGAACTACATTATGTTGCAGTAAAGAAAAATGAATCTCAATATAATATTTTCAACCAAAAACTTAGCATAATTGTTTTTAACTAATAATCAGCTAAAGTGTTGTTTATTTAAAATAGACATGTAAATTGAATAACACCATATCAGTTCGAAGATTGTAGATAATAAATAAAAATGGCATTTAACATTTTACTCAAAACTTTAATTAAGTCAGTATACGAAGGAAACGATTCATATACGATAATAATAACTGTCTTACGTTTAATGCTATTGAAGGAAAAATGCAACGATGTTGCCAGTTTTTGCAAATGTAGGACCCTATTTTCTGGGACTCAAGGTCTTTGGGCGTATGCCAATCGTAGCTTTTGGACTAACACTACTCGAGATCAATGATTAGTCCATAATCGTTGACTCTAGATTACTAGAAGGCCTAATTTCACGAGTTACCTAACAAATTGAAGAAATTAAACGTGTCATATCAGTTCGAGGAATACTTGAAGTTAGTGGTAACTCCCCAAATGGGTTTTAGACAAGTTGTATTAACAAATAAAATGATTCCAAAACTCAGAAATCTATAAAACTATGATTTGTTTTGCACTACGGCAATGCCGCTTTCATTTTTCAACTAATTTGATATGAAATATGAAAAATAACGAATTTACTCTTGATGTTAATTTTATGCGTTTTAAGAAAGAAATGTAGGTTGTTAGGAAACCACGTTTACAAAATTATAGGAATATTTCAATATTTAATGCATAATTGTTTAATCGTGATGATATATTAATAATATTACACAAAACTGAATTTGTTTCCTTTTCAATAAATTTCTGATGTCCTACGATGTTCTGATGGAAAAAATAAATTTTTTCTAATCTTTTCTATACTCAGCTAGTTAACTACTCCAGAAACACTTTTTTCTTAACCTTGTAGGGCTTTAAATCCTTTTTTGTTTAGTTGGCCTTCCTCTGAAACCTGAATTCAAGATTGATGAATGAAAACCGAATGAATATAAGACCTAAATATATCATATTAGACATTATGTTTTGCAAATGAGGTTATTGTAAGACATGAGGTTAGTCTAGTCGGTAGAGTAGCCGAAATTTTTTAAATATACTATTTTCATTTGATTGTCGAAAATTATTTATTTATTTCATCCAAAAATACCATTAGTGTGAAAAGGTGCAGGTAAGTTTTATGATTGGAAATTGGATTGTCAAAAACCATTTTTATATACCTATGTCTTCCCTCTTTTCACCTTCATTTTGGAGCAACTAGTTTAGGAGTTTTAGTAGATATTGCCAGGAAAAGTAGAATATTGAAGTTCAGTCCTTCATAAATAACTGTAAAACCCCAACAGAGAGTTCTTACGAGGTGCATTCCCTATCGTGATCAAGGAATCAATTTTCTCTTTTATCGATTTATTAATAGGAGTGATTTCCAGACTTAATGCTCTCTTACATATCAAATGTCATTATGAATATAGTTGAACTTTTTTTTTTCACTTTTCAATTCACTTTTTGAATAAACTGGTTGATATTTCGTTTGAGGCAGTTTGTTTTTTTTGACGAAACGTAAGAACAGAAATAGCTTCACATTATATTTCATTAAATTGACGTTGAGTTTTGTCACCTTTTTCTCAATTTAACAAAATTTGTTCTTAACAATTTCACATTGTTAAGTTTATTTCATTGCTATATTTGTTTTCAACTTGACTATTGTGTTTGATTGGCCTTTCAATATTATTTCTTTATTTCAAATTCTACTTGCCAAAATTTATATCATTGACGGAAATAATTAACGTGTATATATGTACTATTAGGTTTGTTCTGGTTATAACATCCGAAACTGTTTGGAAACCGCGCAAGACATGATGCGTACAAGCAAAAAATCTCAAACAGTCCGAAATAGTCTCGGACACTTGTTTAAACCAGAACGTTTTTGAGGAGACACCTGTGCCACTTATCGTATATATGAAAAGATGAAGACGAGAAAATACTATTGATCATGTCCATTTTGTTATAGCGTATCCTTATAGTCAGTTCAAATGTTATCTACCCTCAATCATCAATTATTCAAATCAAATAAATAAATAAACATCCTAGCAAATAGCCCAAGCAAATTTCCACATGAATGCGCATGAGCAACGGGAACAGTTCTGAATAGTTCAGCCTTGAGAGCAAGAACAATTTGGGACGGTCTAGGATCATTTCGCAGTCGAAACCATAACAGAGGATTCATCAGTCCGAAATTATCCTCAATGAACCAGAACGCTTTATATCAACTGCGCATGATCCTGACGTCCTAGAACCTGAATTTCGTAGAACCAGAACAAACCTATCAATTCAAGCAAGTGAAGTAGTCCGTTCCAAATCGAAGAAGACGGTAACGAGTCAGGTATAGGCTCTGTCGTTTGGCCTGGTTATGATTTAGATTGATGATCAGTTCTCTGGAGAATTTCCGGTTAAATATTCTTTGTCATACTTGGGATCGCACGTTAAAAGGTAAGACCCTCGACTTTCCTTAACTAGCACAAGTCTTTTGATTACTTACGCGACGGTTTTTCGTAGGGTCCGTTTTGTATCAGTAAATAGAGTTTTATAATATAAAGAACATACTTTTGTTAGACCATTCTAAAGTAACTTGAGACCAACAAACCGAAACCGGTCGTAACAACAATTTATTTTTCCAAGTAACACATAGTGTTTGTACTAGGGAAAATTGGAGTTTTTGACATAATTCACAAAAAATATTTGGTTAACTGCTTACGAATAGGACATATAAAAGTCACCTATGACTACCTCTCTACTGGAGAAAACCTCTCCGCCAAAATTGTCATGTATATCTAACGGTTCAAGTTGGTTCATATTTTGGTAGAAGGTGCGAGGGTCGTTTGTCTAGTTGAAATCATCCAACCAACCGAGGAGAAGTAGAGTTCTTACCTTTCAAAGAAATTACCCACAAAAGTACCCTTTCAAAGTGTACCTCTGACCAAGGGTTTACTAAGCGTGGGTTAGAAGGAAGTTGTTGCTTCCTAGAAGGAAGCTTTTTAAAAAGTTCAGGGCATTACGTGTTACCAGAGAACTTATCGTGACAAAAGAAGAAGAGTTGTTTCAAAGCCCTAGTCTTCCTTTCCCATTTCTTCCCTAGTTAAGTACCTGTATACTCCTTTGCCTTTTTTCTCAGTCAACATCAGATGGCAGATGAGTTCCATTAGTTATTGATACAGTCTTCTCGATGCACTACCAGTGCAACTACGAATATCAAAATTTTCGGTTTTAAAAATAAAGAAAAACTGTTCAAATCTTGATTCAACTATGCGAAACTAAAATTATATTTCTAGAAGTGACGGACCTGACATGTACCTGCATGGCGGTTGATGTTGACTACGGTCGAGAACAACATAAATCGACATTAAATTTGTATACTTTAAAATAAATCTCGAGAATATGATACAATACTTTTATTTGCTCAAACTGAAAAATATTTTTTCAGAGAAATCTGTTGTTTTCTTTGCAACAGAAAAATATGGAGGTGCAGTGTGTAACTGAGGTTGTCATTATGACAACGCACTAGTTGATTTATCCGATTGTCAAAATCACTGAATAAAAAACAATCGAAATATTTCTTAACACACCTTTTTTGGTCAGACTTAGTACGTTTAAATTATTTTCATTTCCAAACTTGAGATTGTGTAGAGGTGGTGAAACATTTGAACATTTGAAATAAATACGCTGTGTTCAAATATTCGCAAAATCAAATATCGATTTGTACGGATGCGTTCTGTGTTAGATTTTATCAAAAATTATCTTAAAACTACAATCTCAATATTAAGCGAATAAGCACACCAGTATGACTGATAGTGATAAAACAAACATGTCATATGATCTTCTTCAGATTAACCGCTTCCGGTGATTTTTCTTAATTTAAATTTATGGGTTTCGCTTGAAAATTATTTCATTCTATTAAGTATATTAAATTATTTTTCTCGTTTCAGTAACATGTTAGATGATTTTTTCAAGTCTTATAGGATGTATCTACGATGTATTCACCTATTTGAGATAGAAAAAGATGTCTACAATAAAAGTTGTAAAGTGATGGAAAATAGGAACTGATATGTTTCAAAATAACCGTAATAATACCGGACGTTCAAAGGCTTACCAAAGTTTCGTTTTCTACATGGAACATTCTGTATATTTTCACTCGATTGATTACTTACAAAATAGTTGTTCACAAAAATATGAGGTTGTTTGGGTTTAAAAACTGAAATATCGGATGGTTCATGAGTTATGACGAGATTTATCTCAAAAAAATAAGTTCAAAACAATCATTGTTTCCAAGCACCAAAACTGCAACGCTCTTTTCAACGCGCGTTTCACCAACCACGTTGGCGTCTTCATCTCCTGAAGACACTAACTTGTTTTACCTAACAAGTTAGCGCGTTGAGAATACTGTTGCAGTTTTGATGTGTGAGAATAGTACTCGTTTTGAACTCATTCTACGCCAATTGTATCTTTCAACAAAATGGATAAATTGGAATTTTTTTAATCAAATAACCTTGAGAATAGTGTATTTTTATGTTCTATTCATAATATAACCAAGTAGCGCTTTTTCCATAGGTACCTACAAGAGTAACCAAAGTCGAGATTGATTTTTTTCTCAAATTTCTCAAATTCAGCATACCGTGAACAAAGCCGTATCAGAATAATCCACACTATGAGCTTTCGGCAAATATAGGTTTTGAATTCTTGAAGAATTTCTGTGATTCGTTATTTTCCAGTGTCTATGGTTTCTCACAGTAAATCTATCCTTTGATACATTTTCAGATAACATTAATCTGGAAAAATAAGGCTAGGAACATTGACGTCCTCAAGTGAAGTTTTCGAACAGTTCCACATTTGGAATAAACGTTTTTTTTCTTTCTTACACTGTTTCAATAAGTGAATCTCAAGTAGGTTGTGAATTCTCATAACATTAAAATGTTCCAAAGATTATTTCATATAACTTAGATGATATAAATTTTGGATATATATTACAGAGGCTACTTTCAAGCAGTTTAATTGTAGGCAGTTCCATATTCTGGTTCGATGAATGTAATACCGGAAATTTTTCGAGATTCGAAAAACAAGAATTTTAAAGCACAAGATGTGAATAAAACGTAGAAAAAATATAATGGTGTCTTGAATTGTTCAGAATCTGCAGTTAAAAACTCGAGAGATTGCGATCGGTACATTTTTGGGAGAGTTGCAATGTCCCCACACATAATTTTCTTAGATTTCTCTTATTTGGAGATATGTCAAGGGATTGGTCTACTGTGAGAATTTAACGACACTAGAGAAAAAGGATCAGAGAGGTTTTTACTCAATTGTGAGGTAAGCATTAACTGTCGTCTAAAAGTAATCGAAGATAGACTTAATAATTCAACCATAGCTCAAAATGAAAAATTGTTTGAACATCTCTTGTGGAATTATAGTTTTTGAAATTGATTGATTTCATTTTGTAGCCCGTTTTTTTATATTGAATAAAGGACTCTTAATTGCTTTGATTTCACCACTTTTTCATACTTCCTTCAAGAATTAGATACATTACCTATAGAAATCAAGTAGTCGAAGCTCAGGTACATTTTCCCAAAGCTCATATTATTAAAATGAAAATACATTATTCACAAGGATATTTGCTTTAAAACATTTTTCACTCGTTCGCTCTAGTAGAATATATTGGATGTTGAATGAACCCATATATCACATAAATCTCATCAACGTTTTTGGAGGAAATCAGTCGAGTGGAAATATATAGGGGTGTTGCATTTGAAAATTATAAATTTAGTAGATCACACATGTATTGAACATCCTATGGATTAATGATTATTTTTGAAAAAGAGTTTCCTTTCGTCTCTACAACTTTTATTTGAGACATTTTTCTACCTATAATAGGAAAGTACACCCACACATCGTTGATACACCCTGTAGGTACAGGCTGATGATCACATTTTCCCCAGCGAGATAAAAGCTGTCTCTAGACAGATACTAGTATCTGACAATAAAAATTGGGCACATAAGCAGGTAAACTGGATCTGCCTGAAATTTTTCAGTATTTTTTAAGAACTGCGTGGATGCGTTTTCTGTTGTCTATAAAATACTACAGCAGATAATATTGGCAGCCACTTCATGGCACTTCAAAACATATTCAATGTGGCTCTCCCAAATTTACTATTATCCAAATTGGAAAAAAGGCAACGCCGATTGAAGTTGTTCAACATCGATATTAGGTCCGGTATTTCTGGAACTATCATCATATATTTCTAAACGAAGAATTTTCATTTGATTTTGAAAAGTTATGCACTTCAACTCAATTCCCTAGTCTCGTCGTATGTAACAGTTAAAAAAACAGTTATAATTTAGTTTGGAGATATACCTTTCGATATTTTTCGTTACCTTATCATCCGAAAGTCGTCCTTCAATTCAGAACATTTTGTCATCTAGAAATCCTTTCGCTACCTATCCTGAAGGGTATTAGAATAAAAACGTATTGCATAAATTGAGTGATTGGGTCACCCTTCCCTGTGGATCGCGCTTCGAAATTGGGGCAGTGTGCCATGACAGGAGCAGAGCGTCCTTCTCGGTGTCAACGACCCCGGCGAGCAATACTCCGTTACCCTCCCTTCCCCACGCGCAGTCAACCGGGTTTCGCAGTGCGGTGCAGTTTGAATGCAATTCCAGCGTGTAGGGCTGGGCCAAGCCGGCCCGAGGGGTACGGAGTGGCAATAGTGGTATGACAGGGGTGTAGTAGTACAACTTATAGGGCATTTAGTGTCTTCGCCCTCTTGGAAATAGGTCAGTCGAGCGGCCGGGATTGCCCCGCCCCGTCAGCTGATGAGAACAACACTACAGGAGAACACTTTATTAAATCCCAATAGTTTGTTTAACGGTAATTACCTATTGGCAGTGGTTGTACAGTTCGGAACATTGTCGGCGGAAGAAGGAAAATTCTCCCAGTTTTGTTCCTCACCCATATTTTAGAACGTCCTCCACGTTTCTCTCGCGACTCTGCAGTCGTTTCAGGATCCTGCCGTGCACCCGAAAAAATTCACAAAGAGGTGCAGGCTTCTCCTAAAGTGATCGCAGACAAAAACGTACCCGGTTTCGTGTATATAAATTATCTAATATAGACCTACGGTTCTTTCCATTCTCATGAAAATTAGCTAATCCGAAAATGATTCTGTTCAATCATTTCTTTTAAATATCTTTATCATATCACAACAAATCTGTAAGTGAAATATTCATAAAAACAATATTAATTGAGCAATGTACAATCCTAACTCAATTTCAAATATTTCATACCCTAAACATTTTCACCAATTGAAGTCTATATGAACTTTACTATTAATCGTCTTAAAAATAAGTTACCTTAGATCGGCTAAGTCTCGAATAGTACAATCCACATAATAATTATAAAAAGTATAAAGCAATTTTAACCTATGTGCCACCATCCAGGAGGGGGCAGTCAACAGTCCTCTCATTTTGCGCCGTCATCGCGTCGTCCCGCACACAACAAACAACCATGAAGCGCTTATGTGTATTTATTATTTATAAATGATTTACATGATTTTCAACAGGATCAATACCTATACAAAAAATTATTTTCTGCCGATATTTGCCGACGATTTCAATCGTACGAGATCGTCGCGATTGTCTGACCGTCCATCGAGTTCTTTCGACGGTATAACACAGTACGCCACGGCTGCACCCCACCCCTACCGCAGCACGCGTTACACCATTATTTTATTGAGTCATTACAGATACGAACATGTCACATCGGATATGTGATATTGCACCTGCTTATTTTATTACTAAAGTCTGCTTTGTGCATTTTGACATGTGGCAGTCGGTAGGTAGCTTAACGATTCACAGCCGATCTTCCTCCTCCTCCTCCTCTTCAGCTTCCTCCATGACACCCTCATTTTCTTCTTTATACCCTGGGTGTTCCGAGATCGCATAGTAATTTCCATTATATATCACACCCAGGTCCCTCATTATATCTCCTCTGATCGTCGCCTTGATCGTCCAGTTGAAGCAGTCGTCGCTCTCGCTCTCCCTGTCGAGCCTCTCCACGTCCAGGATTTTCGAGCTGAGGCGGTCCAAAATGACGCCTATATCTCTGATACTCAAATGTCGTTTCTGGTCGACGCTGAGTTGGTCGATCAGCAGCAGGAACTTTTCTGAGGTGACGGCTTCGTCCTCCATCACGGTGTTCTCCGTTTCACTTTCGGAGCTCTCGTGTTCGGACTGCCCGCCATAGCCGTCACCTTCAATGTCTAAAAAACGAACGTGTCGGGAAGGAGGCTGGGGAGAAGTCTGCTGCGTATCTTGGATCGGCGATGTGGCCACGCTCTTGTGTACGGCGATCTTGCGCCCTTCTTCGTGCAAGGCGCAGCAGTGGAAGTCGCATTCGATGGCCCCGTTGCTTTGAGGACTGCCGGCGCGTGGCATGTGGGCGTGATGGGCGCACTCGGATGTGTGGATGTGGATGGTGGCGCTTTCCAACGAGCTGCCCTGTTTTGATAACCTATGAACGGGTTTGATGTCGTCGTGGTTTATCACAGTGATCTGAGGACTTGCATATCGCGGTTGGGGCTGGGCGGGCGCGGGGACGTAAACGTCGTTGATGATGGTCTCCTTCTTGCCTCCTGTTCCTGTTTGGATCACGAGCGGCGGCCTTTTACTCGGTGAAAACTTACCCGGAGCCGGCGAAGGCGTCTCAGACGGAGCTCTCGATGGACCAGACCTCTGGTCCCAGTGTAGGACGACAGTGACGCGCCCCTTGTTGTCCATGATTTTCCAGGATGGCGTCTCATCGTGCAGTTTCAATGCGTGAATGGTCTCGCATACAATTTTAGGTATGGCTGAGATTGCTACTGGGAATAAACAAAAAAATATATTTTTTAGAAGTCACCGACAACTCTCTGAGTTGATATCGTAACAGTGCACAAATATTTGAACAATCATCATTGAGAGAAGTGATAAAATGAAACAGGTGATATATTGCCAATTATTTGGACATTTACCTTCAACTCTCTTCAAATTCTGAATTTGAAAGATTGTCAAGTGCTGATTCATACAACCGATTGGATATGTGGTGATTCGAATGTGTTGGGGTCCCTAATTTCAATGTACTAGGTTGGGCATTAGGATATAATATCTTCAAAAACGTATTTATATAATTATTCTTCTGTAGGGTACTATCTATAGATTCATATTGAGTTTAATAAGTACATTTCTATTCTCTATTGAAATAATGTTACAAATTTGTATCATTATCAAGTTCAGATTGTCACTTATGTCCACTCTAGTCGAAAATACCACACGGTCAACCAAACGACTACAAAAGTAGTAATGAATATCTCTACTCAAGTACATCTGTGACTATTCAATAGTACTCAAATAAATAAATTTCAATGGATGCCTACTTCAAATTGGAAAGAGGGTGAAGATAAGTTCAACAGATACTATCAAAAGATTTCCCATTGGAAACTATGGTGTATGATGGTTTACTTTTTGAAAAAAATAGCCTCTTCGAATTTATTGGTGGAGATTAGGTAAGCTAGAACATTTGAAACTATGTATTTTAAAGTCGACATAGTATTAAAATGAGCGTTTTCCATATAATCGTATTCATCCCATAGAATGGTCCACCCTAGAAAAGTGGTGGGTTCCGCACTACATTTGAAAAAGTGGACTATGACTCTGCACATGGAAAATTTTACTTTGGTGAGTAACATTGTCACAGTCCATATTAAGGTACTTTCTGATCAAAAAACATGGAGAGAGTATAGGGTATCCAGTAATTTTTTCTGTAAGCCTTCAGCTAATGATAGATCTACATACATGAAATAACTCATCATGGACCTTTGTGAAAATTCAAAAACTCCTATATGAGACCAAACTTCAATTTCAGGTAGTGTTACTTATAAAAACACAATTTTATGAATCTTTTCAAAAATACCCCATTGATTGAAAGGAGAATTTTGTGGTTAAATGAAGAAATGTGCCCGCCATAAAGGAAAATCAACGATAAAAACCAGAAACAATGGGACCAATGATCAACCATACTGCCAGGTTTGCATCTGCATATTAAGTCAATGGAAGAAATATTGATTTCGTAACAGATAGATTAAATTTTTGGATTAGTATGTTATGGGTATTGTGTCAGAATGAACTGAATTATAGATGTGAATGTTAGAATTATACGTCTCAATAAACGTACTACTCAATGATATCTGTGTAGGTACTTTCAAACTATTAATAAAAACTATTACTCAATAAAATTATGAGTTTTTCAACTCTCCTGGTATGTAATATTTTTGTCATACGTTATTTTGATATACCTACTTGGAATAAATTGCATAGTGAAAAAAATCGAAGTTAATAACTTCTTCTAAATACATATTATACCGATCAAAAAACATCAAAATTTTAACTCATTGAAAAATAAAGATAATGATGGTTTGGGACCATAGATATAACTAAGCAGTTTGTTATTCACTACTTTTTTATTTATACGATATGTTTGATAATTTTTCTGTTTAGAATATTCTCTATTAACTCTCATACACTATATTTTCTTTTTTTGTAAGGAAATAAAAAATTAATAAGACTCGACTCGAAGTCAATTTTGATGATCTATATACATTAAAGTAAACAAGTAAAAATATTTGAAAGGTCAAAGTTTTTCAAAAGGGATAATTAGATCTCTCACTAGCTGAAGCCATAGAAAACTTTTTCTGGATATCCGATATGATACTTATAAAACATTCTGATAACTGGTGATCAGTAGGCCCAAGTTTCAGTGGGTCGAAATGTTCAGTAACTCTCAATCTAAATGCAGTAAATAGTTGAATTTGGGAAACAGAGAAAATATTGTCCCATTTTTTCAATATCTCAAAAAAAATTTAAATATTCGAGTTAAAGTATAAGCACAAAAGTATAAGCACAACTTATGTTCTTGATTTACCAATTAATATTACCATTATTCTGTTATTTAATGACAATATCGTCAAATGGCCATATTAGATCAGTGTAACTTCCTGCTGATCTTTTCGCTCAGTTTATTAATACAGATAGATTCGACTGATTGAGCAACTAGTCAATTGGATTCAATGATGAACGGTACCTGTTAGTACTAATTAACAGGCAATGTTCATCTACCAAGATGATAATGAAAGTTGGTTGATGGAGGTTACATAAATCATATTATTTGAAAAGCTACCGTCGTGTTTTATGAACAACAACATAAAAAAATTAAATATCTACGAAGATTTCATTATTGACCGATAGGTGATTGGTTGAGGGATTTTCTAGCAAAACAGAAACAAAAAACCTACATTTCTCTTATAGTCAATCAAAGTCCAAAAAAGGGTCATAATAATGATTGTTCCCTTTTCTAACTACTTGAAGATAAGTGTTCTCAGTAAAGATAGCAACTCAAATTGAATTGAAACCTTTCAGAAAAAATCTTATTTTCAGTGATGTTGATGATCTCAACAATATTTTCTTGATCATAAACGATTCCAACAAAACGCATCAGTGTCTCACAATTACGTAATTCTTACATGAGCTTTACTCTTATAAAACCAGAAGTGAGGAAAAACTTATTGATAGTGTATTAGGTACAAGTCAGTTTTAACCATTCACTAGATTGCAGAGGGATTGTCTGAACACTTGTGTCAAGAAAGTACCACAATACAATGTGCACTTAGATGTGGACGCAAAAATTCAGATTCAATTGAAAATGGTGTTCTCAAATCGGTTCAGATAGTGTTGTTTATTTATTGTACTTTTTGCCAAACGGTGCATCTGATCGGCCTTTTTTTTGGGAGTGTGATGACCACACCCCCACATGACTTCGAATCGTAATCAGAACTGTTATTTCAACTAAATGGTCTACCAAAGGCGAGTTTCAGTTGTTAATGTTGAATCTCGTGAAGGGCGACCAAACTGAATACATTCAATTTTGCAAAAACATTTAGGTGAGAAAATGACCTGTTTCAGACGGATTTAGAAAAATTTGGTGAAAAAATTACCCTATTTAATATTTTTACGGGTAACAGAACGTGTATTAATTCCTATGAACAGGAAATTAAGCAACAATATACTGTTTGGGTATCTCAAGATGAACGGAATCCAACAACAGTTGAACCGTCAGGAAAAACTTCCAAAATTCTTCATCATGGCATTTCTAGTCTCGCCCAGCATATCAAACAATCCATTATTTGAAGAAGAAAAACAGAACTGAAGATTCATTGGCCTCATTCCCAACTACTTTTTCCCCCTTTGTGAAGCATAAAATGTGTATTGAGTAGATCATTTTCATCACCTCAAGAATTTGTTGATACCTTCCAAAACCACGTTTTCGAAATATTAATTTCAGAGTGGAAAAATGTTTCAAAAATTGGTTTGAACATATTATGCCAAATGAATAACTTGCAACACTGAATTTTTTTATGGATTTTCGAGTTTGCAGTCAACTTAACCACAACTGAATTTTATTTGGTTTCAATCTGACAGTACTACCTACCTGCTTTGATGACGTCCACGCCTGCAGGTAGCCATCTCTCCCCCGGCCTGAGCAGCAAGAGGATAGTGTTGGCAGGAAGTGTGCGGAAATACTCGCCGTCCTCGACTTGGGTGCCGTCGCTCTCGAGGACCAATCGGACCGGTTCTCCGATGGAAACTCCTAGTTTGTCTCTGCCTCGTTGCACCAGCTCCTCGAGACTTCCCACCACCAGCCCCTTGCGCACGTTACGTCTTCCGTCCCATAACTTGAAGGGCCTCTTTCCGCGCGATTCCTGCAACACACCCATTATATCAGCCGGTCACACGGACTCAACGCTCGACAACATCTCGCGAAAACCTGACCTATTCCATCCACACCTACCGCCCTGTCTGTGAAGCGAGCGGCGCTAGGCAGCGCTCTGTAGGAGCGCGCGAACCGGTTTGTGAGCTTCGATAAGACCTACACCGACTGGCGCGAACTGCCGGCGGGATATAGGTTGGCGGTGTTGTCGCGTTTCCTATTTTGGATTGAGTTTCCAGACACAACCCCCATCAGATATGCCCCAGTATGATATACAGGGCTATTCAAATTCGAAAATATACCTAGGAATCTCGTAAATGGTAGAAATTGAGAGTCGGTTAAATTGTCGTATATTTGGGTACAAATGAACAATGCCAAAATATCAACCCTAGACCGTTTTTCTTCCGAAGATATGTAGGAAAACCCATATAATTCCAAATTTCATTTTAGCTTGTGGTCTTTCTGTTCACAGAAATATTGAATATTTGTTTCAACTTTGTCATTTGGAGTTTTCAGTGTATTAAGTGAAACAGTATCAAGTATCTTATTAAGTATCAGTATTAAGTATCTTAATACTGTTTTTATACAGGATACCATCCGATCTGGACCACTCTCAACTTTGGAATTTCAAATACGAACCTGTATTATTCATATCAAATTTCTCATCAACACTGTTCGTATAATATAGAGAAATTGAATTGGCTTCGATCATGGACGTAGAAACCAATGGAATGCGCATAAGTAGGACTATTGGCGCTTGCAAGTGAAGCCTAAAGTGCGGTAAGGGGTTTGGTGCCGAAGGCAGATCCGTACTTACATTAAGTTCAAGTACAAATATAGAACATTAAGTATGAATAGTTATGAATTCAATGTTGAAAAAATCATATTGAGACAATAACATCTTCATTTAATTTTTAACGACACATATCTAGAGTAAATTGTAAAATAGGTGTGAAAATTCATTGTTTCTTGAAAAGAATTGATTTACTGAAAAGCTGTCTTTTTGTTTTTTAAAATTAGTTTGCTTTGCTATACAATGGAATTTAATATTTATATATTTTTCAGAAATAGCTCATTAATTCTGATTCGTGGTTTGTCTTAGGAAAGTTATCTAATTGATAAATCCTCAAATTAGAAACATTTTTTTGTTCATTTAGATCTTTAGAAATTTTTCCTCCACATGAGTTCAAAGGATATTCGACTATCCTTTCACATAATTCGCAAATTTTAACAACACTTTTAAAGGGATAAATTAAATTACCCTTGTCCTCAACCCATATTGAAGCATAATTAGAAAACAAGCTATCAATGCAGTGATGACAATGTAAAAGCTTTAAGAGACGTTTTACTGCAAATTCCGCTTCATAAATAATAACTTTCTTGCCAACTGCAGACAAATTGCCAAAATCGGTCAATTTAAGGTAACTAGAATATTTGCAATTTTATTTATTTATTATATGGCAGATGAACAATTTAATATAGATATTTGTTGAAAAGGTATACAATTTCTCTATTTTTTTACCACTTTTATTTGTAACTAACGTCACTGTAGTTTCGTCCTATATGGACATTCTCAAACTTAACCAATAAACTTAAGTTTATTGTCCATATAGGACGAAACTGCAGTGACTTTAGTTACAAATAAAAGTGGTAAAAAACATAGAAATTTTCATTTCTCTTTTCATCATGATCTCCTACCACGTAGTAATGGCTACATCCATTAATTTATTGTATACAATTTTCACTAAAACTATCCCTCAATTCCAAGTGGCTTACAATTTCTCTATATATACCTTTGAAGTGTTTTGCAGTTCAAGGTTCAATTTGTACATCGGAAGATATTAAATAAATTAGATAATAAATTAGAATATATGGGGTCTTTATGTAGTGAAAATTTACTCAACCTTATTCTTGAAATGTACTATGAAACTTGTAATAGACGTTTAAAGAAACAAGCGGAAGAATTCTTAACTCATCACTTCACTTGTCAACATTTTTACAATACTTGTTTTATTATATCACCATAGCAATGAAATAATATGAAAGAGAAGTATACAGAGTGTTTATGTACTACAAAGCTTTCCCCTTTTCAAAGTCATCACTCCTGTGATGAAACATCCTTATATTGGAAAAATTATCTGACTCTGGTCGTCCATCATTGTCAAAATCTACGAAGGCTACTATCCCATCTATAATGGACTCTTGTTATCTCGAATGTACCTTTTGTTATACAGGATGTTCCAAATTAAGTGGGCACAATTGCCAACTCTGTCATTATTAATGCTACGAATTCGGTTAAAAGGGCAAACTAGTAACATCACGTCGTGATGCAATTCGTTCCCCGATCGTGAATTACGTAATGGGCGTTTTTTGCTGTGCTTCAT
>WOGO01001588.1:0-20483 GCA_015342085.1 Leptinotarsa defecta
TGAAGCCTCTGGAGACACCCTACATTTTGTTTTATGAGAGAGAGGACATTGCTAGATCAAGATTTTCAGATGATGTGGTGCTGCAGGTTTTCTCGGGTTTTCCTGCAGCTAAAAAAGCGAATGCGCCACTGGAATCAATGAAGTCGCCCCGGAGCGCCAATTGATTTTTATTGTTGTTTTCATTTTTATGGTTGTTTTATCAGTTTTTTTTAGTTTATTTAAATACATCTCATGAATATAATAAAAAATATAGTTGAACAATTATCACAAATATTTTTTTTTTAGATGCATTTCGCTAACATCGTAGCTTTCTTGGTAGAAATGATTTCTGACTACAGACTATAAACACCGTATGCCACTGTCAATATTTCAAGTGTTTTCGAGCACTCAATTTCATTTTTTCGCACAAAATTTAATGCAATTTCTTTAATTCATTTCTTTTGATAGCAGAAAATCGTCGAACACGCAAAATAGTTATAACATTTATACCTCTTACCACCAAACTGAACATGCCAAACCGCTGAAACTCTGAACATATGTTCGAATAGAGTAAACCAGTATAAAAAAAAACAAAAAAATGTACATAGCCCGCGAAATTTGCATTCACACGACGGCCACTTGGAGGAAACATTTTTTCAGGAAGCTTGAAGAGTCATACACAAAAATGATCCGACAAACCATAGCTTCGAAGTAATGAATCAAGGAAGTACAAAAACCGTTATTTGTTTTTCAGAAATAAGTTTTACTTGCAATGTAATTATTGAATTCGGTTCACTTAGTCACAATTGAACTGTTCCCAACTGATCAAAAACATGCTTTCAACTTCACATTCAGATCAGACTAACGAAAAAAAAAACTCTTCAAATGGTTCTCACATTGCAAATTGCAGTGTACTATTGACTAATTGTCTACACCAGAACTTGAGATGTTACTCACAATATCTTCATCCGGTATGAATACATTTCGTGAAATTTCCTGTCAAGTACCAATTTGGGAATAATTTGTCTGGACATTCACCAATTTGGTAGAACATATCAAACGATATTGAATTACGTCAAGTTTACTGAAATGCAAGCACACATCCACAGTCTTGAAGCACAGTTAATATTTTCTCTAGACATGATTCCATTAAACATGTGTTGACGACTAGAGAAAGTTTACATTCGAAACTTCTGTAAACTGTCCGATTACCTATTACAAGTATGAAGGACTGCGCTTAAGACTGTAACAACGAACACAACTTCGACGAAGGAGAGGCATATTTTTCAGGAGTTGAACCTTCAGATTTAACTCTGAATTACAACTCTAATGTTTCTCATGTTTTATAGTGAAATGAATCACAGTTTAGCAATTATTGGATTCCTATATGGCAATTCAACTGATAATGAAGAGAAATTATTTCAGTTTTGCCTAGTTCTTGTTAGTACAGATTTTGAGTGTATTTCTGAGAGATCCAACCTAGAGTTTGGCAACAGTTCAGATGATCTCAATCAATATTATAAGATAAAACATCGAATAGGCCGTCATTCCGACTAATAATTAGCCAAATGTTCTAATTATATCTCCAAAGTATTCAAAAATGCAAAACAAAAATCAGGAAGTCGTTAGCACTCGTGAGAATGTATAAATAGTTTTATAAAGTGTTCAATTTCTTCAAACATAATTGCAGTTTTTCGAAAAACTGAAGGTGACCTGTTTCATATTTTCACACTCTCAGTATCAACAACTTATTTAGGATGACTCACTTCAACTGAAATGCCCCATTTTCAACGTCCATAAAATCTACCTTCTCTTAGACTGTCTTTGTTTTTATTATCATGTCTCCAACAAATAATTTCCTTCATCAACACCTCTGAATTTCCCATATCCCATAGAAATTCACACCGCGAATGTCGCTGATAGAAATGAGCACATAACATAAACATTCCGAAATCCGGGTTTCTTAAGCTGCTTATAAATTGCGTAATCTACCCCTCGAATCACCCTCCAAAACATATTCCAATAAATCAGCCTCCTTTTGTATCTCTGGGAAGAGAAGTGTAATCTCATTTCCTTCATGTCTTGAAGCATATTTTTATTTATAAAAGAAAATGATTGGTAAATATATACTCGTCAAGCAGTATACTATGGGAAAATGATATAAAGGACGCTTTTTAATTTCCGAATGAATGTTCCAATCGCATTATATCAGACTCCTGTGAGTAACTACTTCCAATCGGCCACCATTCTGAGGAAATTATTTTCTAAGGAAGATCTGCTCAGTTGAGTTATTTGGCAATATATTTTATCGAGATTGCTTCATAGTCCAGTCATATTAGGGGTTCCACCTCAAAATGGGATACAATGAGTTGTGAACTCGTATATATCTCCATTTTGATGTTTTCAAAATTGTCTCAGAGATATCATGGAATTTTATGTCTGCGGCGGAAGTTATTTAAAGTCAAAAGTCACAAAAATCAGTTTATCGTGATTATTTCCGTTTCTATAGCTCCAGTGATGTTAATATTCATGATAAAAAATGAAGAGCATAAAATTTCCGACGAATCCTACTCGGAAATTGTTTCCATACATCTGACCGTTTTTGAGGCAGAGAGCGGAGACCCGCAACTCTCAGCCATACAGTCTACGATGTAAAGACAACTTTGAATCTCAGTGAATAATACTTTGATAAATTGGAGGGGTTATATTTCTAGGAGTGATTAATTTCAAAATATGTGGGAATCTTCCAAAGGAAGGAAGGAAGCAATCAATTTCAGAAGAAGTAACTCTATACATTGATGTGTAGATTATGCAAAGAAGTAACTTTCAGACACAACTTAGAGAAAGAGCCCTTCTGAAACAGATACTTTCATATAAACAAAAAATGAAAGTACTTCCAAAACAAATACTTTTTCAAGAACACTGAACTATACAAAAACACTTTTCTCTAATCAGTTTGTATTCCAAACATTCGCTATGGAGTTGAATCAGATATCACTCACAGGATTCTTACACAGTATACTAAATGAAAGGTAAAAATTGAAAGGGTTATTCTTTTAGGAGTGATCAATTTTTCAGAAGTAGGTATATATTTTACCATCAGATAAAGTATATAGAATGGTGAAATATATAGAATCACAACCTGACAACAATATTTTCGTTTCAATGCAATACTTTTTATGAGAATTTAGTTCCTACTATTATGGAATTCTAGTATAGGTGCGTAATTCATTATCGTATTATTGTTGTACAGGGCAGTCTCTTCGCAGAAAAACCTCAGAGACTTGATAGAAGTTTTTTCCCTTTTTAAAACAGCGCAGAAGTTGTAGCACATGTGAAAATAATATGTTTTTCAGAAAAGTGGTAGTTGTTAATTCTGGAATGGCTAGAAACAACGATTCAGACAAAGATGATGACAATGAAACAGAAATCTTCACATGCCCGAAGGATGATACGATGAAGAAGAAAAAAATTATTACTTTTGTCTTCTGAAGAATGAAAGATATATTTTTCACTTCATTTCAATTCAGGTTCTGAGAATTGTGAAGCTATTGAATGAAGTTAGAACTACAGAAAAAAAACGTGCTCTCCAGAGTAATTTTCATGTGTACCATGTTTTGCGCATTTCCATCGTGAATTGTAGCAATTTCAATATTTTTCAAACTATTAAAACAAAAATTTCAATATAATCGACAATTTCAATCAGAATGTCAAACTAATTATATTCATGAATGGACAATACATATATTCCATAATGAATTTTGGTGGTTTCATAAAACAATATAATTCAGTAATTCCAGGAACATGGAGAGAAGAACAATAACGATTTTATTTAATGAAATTGATGACTGAAATGCAATACTTGAAACTGATTTATTTGCCATCGATTGATTACGCTCACAATTCATTATATGAAATTCTGAATAACAAAATGTTAACCAATAACTCACCAGTGAATTATTTCTAGTTTTGTGATATAGTTTTTGATCACTTATCATCGCGAATCGCAATACAATTCAGGGCATTGTAAGGACCCTTCTTCATTGTTGGGAGAGATAATTCTTTGGTATGTTAGAATTCGTCACTTCCACGCCCTACTGCAAGAGTAACAGTTTTTTTCAATTTTTCCAGGTGCTCACCACTCAGTTGATGGAATGTTTGAAAGATATCAAACTGCATCCAGACATTTGTCGATAATTCTTTGTAACAAATCTTCTGAAGATGCTGGTTATGTCCCATAGATCTCACTTTCTGGGTATCCCTACAAAAAGATACTGAGGGGCAAAAAGTTCTGGTAATCGAGGAGGCCATTTAATGCTGCCTCTTCTTTCAATCGATCAACCAGATCAATCATTGAATACCTGATACTTGATACAAAAAATTACCAAATCTTCATGAAACGGATCACTATGACCATGATTTCCGTAACTTATAGTTCATCTGAGATATATACCGTGGACTAATAATAATGCAGATAATCAATTGGTTAGTTCTTGGATTAAAATTGATCGCTTATTCGGTATATCCAGCCATTATAAGGAAAAACTATGGAGCAAATTGAAGCAAATCACGACAGTTTCAGCCATTTTTAAAACGAATATACACATTGAGTGGAGCCAATGACCACACAATTTTGTTGAAGTGCTACACAGGGATTGATAATATTCTAGAGATCTTGTTGACTGTAGTTTGTGAATTGAGAGCGCTGATTGAGATCACAAATATTACAGGAATGATGGGAGGATACTGAATATTGTGCAAATTGGGCTGCCTGTAGTATGATCTGACCGTCGCGTCGCGTCGTCAGAAAATAGAAACATACATCTTGTTGAAAACAATTCAAACGAAACGACATACGAGCAAAAGGAAATTAAAATTGATCACAAAGTACATATGAACATGTCCCTTATTCTACCTATCAAATGTGTCATTCTCTCACGCAAATATTATCAATTGATCATCAATTTTCCAGTTTTTAGAAAAAAAAAACTGGAGAGAATTGAAAGAAATATTCCACTTTGATTCACAGCAAATGTTCAAATGGGATTTCTGTTAAAGCTTCTATTCGAATTGGATAAACGGACCAAACATTTGAAATTACTGAAATTATGCCGACATTCGTACAGTTCCATCAATTATTATTATATTTTTGGATATGATAATGAAGTTACTTCGAGCTTTTTTCGTTATTCTTCCACTTCAAATGACCTGAGTGGTTTGTAAACATTGAATATTCCTTGCGTCAAGCAATTTCCAGTAGTAAAATTATTTTCGAGGAAAATAACATTTAGCAGGCCGAAAAAATTGTTTTCCGAGCTGCTAAAATATTGAACCGGTATATTTTATAATAATCTCCATTAACTTTGCTTATTTTTTTCATTTTCACATCCAATCAAACTGAAAAAAATTAATAATGATCGAAAAAATATTCATTCATCCATCAATTTCGATTTTGTATCCTCCAAAGTATTCGCCCCCAGTGGTTTCTTCAATATTGGGAACAAGAGGAAGTCGCAGGGGGGCAAATCCGGTGAATACGATGGCTGATAAATGATTACGATGTTGTTTTTCCACAATATCGAACGTTTTCTTCGTATTGCTTCTCGCAACCGTCTCATAACTTCAGGATAATACTCCTATTTACCATTTCAACCCTAATCGTAATAAGATTCCTTGATGTTTCTTATGTTATTTTCAATTTATAGATTCCAATAAAGACAGTGCTTGTGTTGAGTTTGAAATGAAACGCTTCTGGGCTGCAGTATCTGATACTTACTCATTATCTATTGAATTTCAAGAAGATAGAACCGAAACATCATGTATAAGATTCTATCGAAAATTAAAATAACTGGAATTTCTGGAATCAATAACAAATTCATTTTTTGAACTTGATTAGAGATGAGAAACTACTATCAACTCAATCAATATTTTTACACATGTCGACCTGTGTTTCGCTGTAGATGTCGCTCAGATTATTCTCAAATTGAAGCGGTCCTCAAAATGGAATACTGTTAAAACATATTAAACCACATGTCTGCCAAAATTGCCATTCCACCATGTCGCAGCAACCGTCGCTACTGAATTTATGAATACATCAACACTGAAATTCCTGACATTCCGCAGTTGGGAAATGATGCAGAAGAAGGTCAAATATATGCATCGTTGAAAGTTTCAAGTAAGGTGCACGTGAACTAGTCAAAATGTTGTTTAGAAATGATGAACCTGCTAGGAAACTGGTTAGTGAGTATAAAAAAGTGAAATATGTATTTTACTTCGTGTAAATTACTGTAACTGTGCTGTTCATCGTTTCTGATGGAAACTATGATTATCTGTGATATAAATATTTCATATTTTGACAATAATGATGGCTAACTCCAACAAATATGTTGGGTAACCCTGGAGACAAAATGTTGGGAAATGAAAATTCAGGCATATAAAATTAATGTCATTATTATGTAGACATTACAAATTATCACATAAGAATTCTTGCTTGAAAATCACGAGGCGAGGTTTAGGTCGTATTCGACATCTAACCTCCTTATGTCGTATAAATTGCAATATTGAAAAAAATAAATCAATACCGAAAATAAATGATAATACTACGTTTGCATGACCAATATTTGGTTACATTATCTACTGTGTAGATAGTGAGGACTCTTTTGCAAACTTTTTATAGGCTACCAAACTCAAGTCCTTTGTCTGAATAGGGATGAAATTGAACTGTTTAATAGCGGTATAGGTAAAGCTTCTCTGAAAAGTAGCTTTCGAATGATGTGTAGGAGAATTTATAATATTGTTGATAATGCTGTAAAGGAAAACCAATATGCAAAGGGTAAGCCTATTTCCCAAAGATGGAATTTTAAATTCATTTTCTATATTAGTGGGTCGTAGTGTATCATAATCCGCTATAGTGTCACTTTCTTCAAAATATATGTATCTCAGAAATTTGTTTCGTTTTTACCAAGCTTCTAGAGGTTCTGGAGGTTGGAAAAACTCTAATTCATATCTGACCAGTGTGAAGTAACGCTATGAAAAATGTTTAGTGTGTCTTATTAAGTAGCTCAACATACGATTTGAAGAACTCAATCCTGTACCACTTGGCAGCTTTAAAGACTTTCATTATATATTCAAACTCAATAGGGTGCGTCATTGTGGTACATATTTCAATATTGAAAAATAACTTATTTTCACAGGAACACGTATGAAAATCCTGCAGATTTATTTGTAACTTGACGCAGTTCCTTACATTTCTAATATCATTGCAAATCTTCAAGTCATCTGCAAACAATAAGCAATCTGAGTAATGAAGAACTGAAGATTGGCACCCTGAGGTACCCCTGAGCTGACAAAAACTTTTTAGAAGAATTTCCATTGTGTTTAACATGTAACATATATCGGTCAGACTAAGCGAGCTATCAATACTCGTTTCAAAGAACAACCCGCACATATCGGATCAGAAGAGCCACAAAAATTTAGCGTCTTCCACCATGCCTTGAAAAAGGGTCATAAAATGAGTGAAAATCGTCTGAAATTATTATAATCGGTATATGACACTAGATTTTTTGATGCTTTTTGTAGAGTCTATAATTTTTGTTGAGTAACTGTAACGAAAGTGAGTCTAGAAAAAGCAAAATATGGCATAATAACTATGAACAGTGACGAAATTCTTATGGAAAACTGCCTATTATATACCTTTTCGTGAAAGAATTTTCCGCGAATTTTCTCCGGAAATCATTGATGTGTGTCGAAAAGTTAGATGAAAATTTTTGTGTAAGGAATTAGTTTTCTTAATCTCCTGAAAACAACAACTTTGTTGGTTGAACGGGCTTTGAGAAGATTATTATATTTCTGATGATTGGGGGTTTTATGACCAAATCTTAGGCTTCCTCAAGGATAAAACTGGTGGTGAAGGGATCATTATTACTATATTCATAGTTGCTGAATTGGTACAACAATAATCAGTTCTTAGCTATAAATAAAAATACGCCAAAAGCTTGGGGATTTTGGGTAATATCGAAACTTGTGGTTTTTGTGACAAAAATACTGTATTTATTTCTAGCTTTCGTCAAGAAGTAGTACCTATATTATGCATATAAGATGTCTTTTCTCCTAATTTCATGGATCAATTGTCTTACTGGCTACGAACTGTTGAATTTGACAATTTTGGTTTTGAACTTCCGTTATAAATACTTATCTGAATTCTCCTCATCGATAGACTCAGAATTTGGATGACTGATTGGTATATAGATATACTTGAATAGAAATTTACCTACGATTTGTCAACAATATGAGTTTAGATTCCCCATGCCTGATCTTTCATTTACACTACAGTTGTTTTCTTATGAATATCTTAATGTGTGTTCGTCGAACAAGTTGTAATTGAAAGATTATAGCTGCATTAGTTGAAAATGTCGACTGGTCGTTGACAAACAATGAAACTCCATTCGTTTGCAGCAAACGTCACTTGTATAAACTCTATTCTCCGTCAAACCGGCGACATTTGAGAGAGAATGTAAACAGTTTCTAGGATCCATGCTTTGTAACGTCGAAGCCAAGCTTATTTTCAGTCGTTTGGTAGGAATTATCTTTCAACGAAAGGGGTGATTAGCACTTTTTCATACTTGGCTGAAATCCAACGCAGTGATTCCAAGCTGTTACGTGAATAAGCTTGTTTTTGTTCTGAAATCTTGAATTTTTCAGAATGAAGAGGATGCAGTTGCCAAGCGAAGCAGAGGAGTGACTGAATAAATACAAGCGGTATTTCGATAACTGAATCAAACGTTAGCAATCAACATTTTGTATTTGTTATGCTATTCCATTTTTCCAAATAGATTTTTGTTAGATGTGTCGCCCTAATATATATTTTCTGAAAAATTTTTTGAGTACACTGTATCAGTCGGTACTGATAAATTCGTGAATAATGAAGGAATCATCAAAAAATCAACTGATCGATTAAGAAAGAACTATTCCTTGACATCTGCAAAATGGAAAAAAATGTGTTTGATCCAGCATAGCTGTGCGGAAATATATTTTTCACGCCCGAGAATCTTTCAGTAATGATTCTGTGAATCTGGTCGCTGCACAAACCCGATCCAATTTCCGTTGGAGATTGGGAACTCGATTTTAGTTTGAACTCGGGTTTCCTTTCATTAAAAGTTGAATTGTACTCGACCCTCATCCTAATGATTCTTGAATGTATTTTGTTTTTATTCTTCCATGACAATCACTCGATTGATCCTTTTTTCAATGGCTTTCTCTAATATCTCATATAATGGAAATGGAAGTTTGTGATATCTCATTACTGATTATGGAATTTTTGTTTATTTATATCGTTGATTCTCATTGTATTTTGTTGATCTGTCGATAGAAAAAAAACTTGATATGAGTTCTACCAAATTAGAACACTAACAGTGGAATAGTCGAATCAATGCCTGATCATTTCCACCCCAAATGGTGTGAAACACCATTTAGAACAGACATATTCAATGTGGGAATCCCAAAATTAATCTGAAGTGTGATACTATCTATAAGACAGATAATAAACCCCCATGGTCGTTCAGTTTTTGATGGAACCAGCAAAAAAAAAACAAAATTTGTAATAATTAGAACTCAAATCTATCGTAAACTAGTAAAGAATTCGTTGAATTTTGATGATTTGTCAACTCATTTCAGAATTATTCCTCATCCTCCAACTTCTTCAGTTTGAAAAAGTTCGCCAGTAATTCATATCAATTTTGAGTGCGCATCAGTCAGTATCAAATATGTATATTACGTTACAGTCAATGTAAACTTTTTCAAAAACCCGCCACTTCATTGTGGATATAAAAATGTGCGTATGGTTCAACCGACCTTTCTAACAGACTCCCGCAGATGGGAAAGCATGGATATTCTCTTCCATATCATCACATCCTATTACTTGAAGTCTGCTGGGCATGGCGATTATCGCCAGGGGATGACGCATATACTTTTCACGCAACAACTCCGTCGTGGTTGACTCGTCTGGAAAATGAATTCCGTCCGACGTTTTTCTTTTCTTATGGGTAGTTCCCCTGGCGATTCAATCCAAGGGCGACACTCACAAGCTGAAAAAGTTGGTGAATCGATCGGTTGGCAGTTGTTGAGAGTGCTTGAAACGGAGACAATGAAATTACATGTGTTAAAGCTCGGTTGTCCCGGAATATTTATTCGGACAATATCGAAGATATTTCAATACTGGGAAAATTCATTCGTTATATAACTTGTGGTTCACGTTTCTTCATTTGTCTTTTCAAAATCTACAAAGGAGAGGTGACTGACATAGTAACTACAGAGTAGCTTGACTAAATATACTTTTCCTAATGAGGAAAATAACATGTTGTTTGTTTATCCCCTACTGTTGCGTCTTTATTTGTAATGTTCTGTTTTTATTACTATTATTATTGTTGGCATGGAGCGACTTCTAAGGGCGCATGCTCAAGACTCGATTGAAGTCTGCCTATCTATCTAAACTAGATGAATAGAGAGAGACCTACCTACGATCTCATGCTAAGTACGCTACGTGAATCGCTATTATTTTTGCTAATTACTTATTTCGCCGTGTGTTTTATGATTCAACCGATCGGTTTACTTAAAATCGCAAAAACACCTGTTCTGAATTTTGAGATCAATACTGGAGGAACCAGAGGATGTTGACTTTCTACTGAATACCGGTACATTCAGGAATCATAAGCGATGAATTCTTGTACTTAGTCTGCCGTCAATTGAGGCTTTTCACTATTAGAGTGTAGATATCGTGCTTAAAGGATTTAGGTATTTTTTGAACTACCAAGATATGCAACTCTTGAAAATCGACAAATTCCAATGGAAATTGATGGATGTAGCCGTTACTATGTGATAGGAGATCATAATGAAAAGCGAAATGAAAATTTCTATGTTTCTTACCACTTACATTTGTAAGTTGCGTTACTGCAGTTTTGTCCTATACCGACATTCTCAAACTAACAATGATTCATTACATTCGACATTATATAACATCCCTGTAGGTACTGAAAGAAATAGAGGTACTTGACTCGTTTGAGTACCTGAATTTACAGTTCACAATGCGGATGTTCCAATTTAAAAACCGGAGAGTAAATTAAATCGATTTGATCATTTAACATGTTGCAACCGCAATGTTTATGCTTGTGAATTTCCAAGGATTCTAAATAATTGAGTTTGCAACCCTTCCTTGCATAGTGCAGAATTTCCGTATCGTTTAGATTCGGAAACTTGTGGTTGCAGGCCAAGGAATGGTTTGAAAACGTCGAAACATTTTTTCCTAGTCTGAAGGACCTTTCATGTTCAGCATACTGTTTTCGTCCGCATTGTCCCACATAAACACTATTACACTCTGGACACATAAGCTTATAAACTCCAGATTTTTCCAACTTGTTGACCTCATCTTTGGCATTGAAGAGAGATAACCTGGCATGTGGTCGGAATGCTACTTCCACATTGTTTTTTCTGAAGAAACCTGCGATTATTTCTGTTCATTTTCCAAAATATGTTAGCGTTACCTATTTCTTGATTTCTGGTTATTTGACCTGAGGATATATTAATCTGTAAGTGAATTTCCGGCTTTGTTTCCTGACTAACTTCTCAATTACATATTGAAATGAAAAATCGACTAAACACTTCAAGATCAATCAATATGAATGCATTTTCATACTGAGCAAATTAAAGTCTTTCTTCAAACAGTTTTCGCGAATCGACGTCAACTATCAGTTTTCCATAAAATACTCCTCAAACTCTTCAAACTCGAAACTCCTACTGTTATATTATTCCCGAATAACATTTCCAAGTGAGAAATAGAAGTTGTTTGCTCTTCTTCGGTAGACAAAAGGCGCCAGACACATTTGAGCCCTGCTACTGAAAATACCATTTGTTTGTCTTATATATCCAACATCGAATATATCCGAAACCATATATCCTTTCACAATTGTCAACTTGCGAAAGTTATATTCGAGTTTTCTTCGTCAGAGAAAAGAATTGGTTGCATGAAAGAATCTTTGAAATGGTGGGAATGTGGCAACAAGTCAATTTCGTGAACTTAATGGAAAAACAAGAAGACATATTTTCTTGTTTGCGTGAAGCCATCAACGGGTCGAATATGATTCATGTCTTTTCTTTGGAAGTAAACGGATCTATTCAATACTGGGGAACAGTTTGTTTCCGAATGTATGAAATATTAAACGATCTATTTTGGATTGGATCATAATGCAATCGAACTAGACAAATTCCAATTGACACAATTAATTTTCATGAATATTCAAGCGAGAATATCAGTTTCATACTAGCACTAGGAAGAATAGATAACACTCCATTTCATAGACATATCTATCGTCTTTTTCAGTAGTGTTTCGAAATTTGCAGGTTGTTTTTAAATAAACGAATTCTCAGATAACAATTACGCAAATTGATAGTGTTTTCATCACATCATCAGATTTCGTTTTCAATTTGAAAACTATAAAAAATGAAAAGAGAAAATTTCTGTCGATTCTAAGTGCAATCAGGAATACCTATTTAGCATACTCGTAATCAACCAAATACTAGTAACTTCAAAGTTTATGGGATTTATCGTTAATTTGATTTTTCATGGTGATATGAACAATCTTGAAAACGTTCAAGAAACTGCTGAAAGTGAAGGAAACATTTTTTAGTATTTATCTTATTTTCTATCATAGAATAATATTTGTAATAATCGAAAGCAATAGAGATGGAACTCCAGTGTCGGATAGAACGGGAGTATATATATGTTGATTTGCGAATCTTGGATTTCACCAGTGTTTCAACAATTCTTCACATCCCTAGAATAAACACCTCACTGTTATCAAGTTTATTGTAATCACATTTTGTTTCGTTACATTTGGGATTTCAAAGTTATAGGAATGAAGCCAAAGTTTCCGGAAAAGGTCATCGATGGTGTCGTGGAGAGAAAGTGTCGTGCCACGTGAAACATGTTGCTGGTTGTTTCAGAGTAATTGGAAACTAACGAGTTGTTGTGAGTTGAATTCCGCATGACTTGTTATTGAGTTTCATGTTTATTATGCGGTTACAATTCTACAGAGATTCCAATTCGAATGAAGACATGCATTTCCGGCTCAAATTGGATTATGATTCTATTCGATCAACAACCTTTGGGAATGGTGTACATTCGACGTCAATTCAGATATGTCAATGTGATTCTAGATACATTTGAAAAAAGGATCATTCACGGAGTGGAGAATGCAGGGTATATGTCATTAGAGAATTTTATTGCGGGGTAGATCTACCAGAAAAAGTAATTTTCGCGGAATCCCAAGAAGAAGTCAAGTTTGGTCCTGATACCATTGAAAAATCTTCAACCACTATATGTGACCAAATGTGACTGAAGTCGAGTGATGAGCAGACTTTCAATTTCATCTTCACTACTGTGGAGAGGGAAACTCAACAAATCAATAAGTAAATGCTGAAAATTTACAATAATGTTTTCGCATCCACGCAAGTGTACCTTGCAAGTCAGGTAGAGTACGATACAGTTTTTCTTTTGGTGGTACCGCAGAAAAAGCTAGAGGAGTCGAGTCGAAAGACCTAGGAGACCACTGAATTGCACTCATTCACCTTTTCAGGTTTCAAAACCTGTTGTTCCAAAAGTTACGCACATATTGTGTGTTATTTGAAAAAGAACAGTCTTGGTAAATATAATTTTTGTTCAATGTGGGTAGGATCATTATCTATGATATCAGCAAGAGCTGTGTTGATACCAGTGACTATCAGTATTCACTTGGAAATGAACAAAGCAAGAACGAAGCCACTGATGAGTCTGGGGGTCAGGGAAATTCCGACCCAGTCATTGAGTCATGTAACTGCAATTATAATCAGTTCCTGAAAATGGCTTCAAATCAGAAGCCAAAACGTCGCACAGATGAAAACTACAGACGCAGTGAAATTAGTGGACACAAAACTAAAAAATGAGGAAAATGTCCTTATAAGACCTAATTATAGTAACGTTAGTTTATTACAAAAAAAGATGTCAACGTGATATTGAAACAAACTGGTACTATTTTCATTGGTAAACTGACTAGATATAAGGTATACTTCAGAAAACTATATCAGGTATATGATGCGGAATCCCGAACATAATTATCATTTCTGCTTTTCAGTTTGTCCGAGAAAAGTGAATAAGAGCTCATTACTTTATTACGTTTGTGAAATATGCGAAGATAATTGAATCTGTTTCATAAAGTTATAATGAGATCCAGTTTTGTTATGGACCAGAATATTATTAATAAACTCTGCTTCTTGATTAAGAGATGCCACGGAAAATGAAGTCAGAAAATTCCATTTGGGTTTTTCTTTTTAATAAAGTAAGCAGAAATTATGAGCGGGTGGTTGAAGATACTAATTGGAAGTTATTTCTTCATCGTAAGATGATTCGAGGCCAAAATATGGCGATAATAACCTCAGCTGTAGAAGTTATTGAGCTATGTATATATTTTTTTTTTCATTTTTTTTTATTCGAAGGACCAAGAACGAAAATTTCTATCTTCAAAATATTCATTTAGTGAATGAGTTTAGAAACATTATTGTGAGAAAATGGGAACGATAGACATATGATCTATTAACCAAACCACGAAGCTAATTCAAGAAAATATGCCAGAAATTGCAGGTTGAATGGTAAGTCCTTGAAGACCTTTGCTAACATACGTTTGGGCTTCTGAAGGTTGTCGTTGGTGAAGAGTAGACATTTGGTTAACGAAAAGACAGACATTCATGTAAAGTATTCTATATCGTTAAAAAGAGGCAGCCATACTTGCCATTCAATAGCGGTGTATGTTTGTGTTCATCATCATCAATTTATCTATAGCTTAACTCATTCTTCCCGGGAAAATAAATTTGAATAGAAAAGTAAAGAAGCTGCTCACACATTAACGAGATACATTTCTTCTGACCGGTGTGAAGATCTGTACTATACAGTATTACACATGAAGTCCGCAATATAAGGAAGTTTCTTTATCAATAGATTCATTCAAAATTTGATTCGGCAGTGAATTTGTGATTGGGAAATGAATGAAAGACAGTCTCTTTTTTCTTGTGATGTGCCACTCTAAGCCATATTCAGATAATTGTTCAGAATTTTTTTGGACAGTGAAAATCAATTAGAAATTTGCCATTCACTTCTAAAACACATAAAATTTTATTTTTGTGAAACTCGTAAACTATGATTCGAATTCAACCTCAACTTCCCTCAAATCATATTTTGTTTCATTCCTGATCTTTCAAGATACCCTTATCGCCCTTTAAGAGGAGGGCCATGTTTCAACATTCTGTCAAGTACGTGTATAGGTTGGGTTTAACGTACACCGAAGCACGTTGAAAGGGCATCAGTAATCTTTCACGTCGCACCATAAATGCCGGAAGTAAAATCGATTCATCATATCTGAGGAAACGATTTTTAAACGTGAATAATGAACATACATGCAATGCTGTTATCAATAATGATGGACGGATTTGATCGACTGGCGGCGATACACCCACTTTGTTAGCAAATTAGAATATATTCAATCGATAAAATATAATTTGCTTCGTGGGAAAGAATAACACTGATATGATTTCCGGAAAAAAATCAGTCAAGACACTGAAGTTCTCTCAGCTGTTTTTTTAATATCCGGAATTTTTTTATGTTGATGAAGGGAAGGAAAACCAAAAGATTTTTTCCTGAAAGCTGAAAACAATATCCTTTTTTTATGAATTGAACTTTTATGGTGGTTTGGAAAATCAGAAAAATCAGAATTTTCATCAAGAAGTACCCAACTACCTCACACACCAGATATTTCTGAGTAATTGAACTGAATAAAATTTTGTTCGAAAAAACAATGAAGAACAACCAGCTACAAGCTGTTAATATGCTGCTCTATGCTCCGAGTCAAAATAGTGCAATGGAAAACTAGCAGTAACACAAACGGCAGTGGCGGAAATTGTCACAATCGACTGTTCCATCTTCGATGTGTAATAAAAATATCACGTTCGAAAAAATTTATATCTGTCACATTAAAATTTTTCGAATCTATTATTCAAGAGATACCGCTTCCAGACGGTCGACTCTGGCCGGATTTTGCATTCTGCGGAAGTATTTTTCTGCACGATGCCGCTGTCTAAGATATGGCATTTACATGAGTACTTAAGATGTCTAGCAAACGGTTTGATGGAAGGTTTTACTGTACCTATCATATAGGATTATTTTTTGTGTAGACTTGATATACGGTAGAATATCTTTGCTTAAACAGGAAACTTTCTTATTATGAATAATAAGTTCAGTCGAAATATGCAGGGTATCCATTGTTAACATGCTCATATTTGATTTTGTTTTTTTCAATTAGAGATCCAATGATCAAATCAATAGAATTTGTATACCTGATTTCATATTGTTATCTAAACAGCAAAATGTACAATAAAAAAAAGATCTTCAGAGCTTAAAAAATTAACTAGATGTATCTCAGGGATCCGTTCTTGGCCCAATATTGTTTCTTATCTATATCAATGATATAGATAAGCTACAAGTACCGGCATCTTCCACAATATATTTCTGTCATCCACAAAAAAATTCAACCGAAAGAAAATGTGACAAGAATTGATCAGTGCTTGAGATTCCAAACTCTACAAAAATATTGTAGAAAAATTCCATTTAGTTTGCCCACAATCACCACAGGAGTTGAACAAAGTGTGAAATTTCTGTACTACACATAGATGAAAATCTAAACTGGAAACTCCATTATGGAATAATTATTTCTGAACTGCATACAATTGCTTTTTAATTCAGGAATATCAGAAGGATTTTGAATCTCTATCAAATGTTGCTGTTCTATTACACACAAGCTGAGAGTAGATTGAAATTTTTGTCTGGTTTCTTTCTGATTTCATCCCATGAAATTCACATCAATGTATACGAAAACAAAAATTTCTATCATCCATATCTATACAATTTCATTTTGTTAATCCTCTATGTATATCCCGGAATGTGTTTTAAGTTATCGTTTTCAATTTCCAGTACTTTCTTTATCGAAATGCTTTTATCCATTTCTGATTTTTGGAAAATAAACATTTTTGAGAAGAGAACCATTGAAGAAATCTATTATTTTTTGGCACTTTCAAAGTATAGGAAAAATTATGAGAAATTGATGATTTCTTTTTTTTTCAGATAGTTTTTCGACTCTTTTTTGGGAAAGAAAGTTTTTGGCTTTCTACTACTTCACCTTGATACAAAAAAAGGATGAGGGAATCTTCCAGAGAAAGCCAAAGAAAGGAAGAAAGTAATCACATGGATGTGTAGATCATGCAAAGAAGTAATTTTCAGACACAATCTGAACTGAAACTGAATTAATCACTCCTAAAAATATAACCCCTTCTATTGAAATAATTTCTCGACTCGTATGTGGAAAAAAATGTATGTTCTACACCTTCATATTCGGATTCTAACAATTATTTTTTCAACAGCTTCGCATAAATTATTGAACAGTTGGACGTCTACAAAGTTTGCAATGGAAAAATCAATATCATTCAAATTTGACCTCAAATTACAATTTCTGTTTTAATATTTTATTAAAACAACGATGAAAATGAAATAAAAACAACAATAAACATTAAATGGAGCTCCGGGGCGACTTCATTGATTCCAGTGGCGCATTTGCTTTTTCAGCTGCAGGAAAACCCGGAAAAACCTGCAGCACCACATCATCTGAAGANCGGGGCGACTTCATTGATTCCAATGGCGCATTTGCTTTTTCAGCTGCAGGAAAACCCGGAAAAACCTGCAGCACCACATCATCTGAAGATCTTGATCACAAATTATTTTCATTATGGACCTATTTTGAATCTATAAGTGTTTTAAGTCCTGCGAATACACGTGAGACCCGATGCGAGAATCGCTGGCCATATTCATCAATTATACACACAATTGTACTATCAGTTACATCAGGAACTCGACTTCTATCTACCAATAAGTTCCGTAAATGGCTAGTTAAACTTTGTTTTCACTATGTAAAACGGCCGGGCTACCAAGTTGAGGCACTCACATTAATTAAAAGTTATCAGTAGTTCGAGACTAACTCGAAGACTTACTCTACTAAACAGAAATTTCTAATAGCAACAGTGCACTCCGGGAAGATAGTATGAAATAGGTAACGTGATAAGCGTACCTTCTATGAAATAGTTAACAGATTAGCATGGCCGATATTCGATCTCAGTTTGTTCTTTATTGATGAGCTTTTGCACCACTCTGAAGATTGTTTTCAGGGTAGTGTTGGTGGGATTGAAGTTCCCTCAGTCACTGATTGAGGTTTAGTATTTCCTTCACTCCACAAAAAACTGTCTTTTGCCAGGTATGGTTATGGAAACATTGAAGACAACATAATCATTGATGGTAGCAGCCAAGAGCTTCTAACGCCGCTTGACTGTCGGAGATTATTTTTATTGACTTGCAGTAAAGTATCTGGGACTCCATTAATTTCGACACGGCTCCATCTCGTAAACAAAGCCAGGGAAGGATCTTTCCTCTAGTTTCTCGTACTAACGAGAGGTAATATCACGAAACCACGGTCTGCAGCTGATTTACTTGAATGATTTCAGCATGATTCTGCTACTGGATGAACGAGAAACATCTGCGAGAGTAGCCTCTGTGGGGAATCTTGGCAAAATGTCTTTCGGATACAATATCCAGCGTGATATTAGCCGACAAACGTTTACCAGACCCTAATGTGTTGGTAGTTGGAAGAGATTAATATTTTGGAATTTATTTCATTACACGTATAATAATAATATAATAATAGTAATGTTTATTTTAAAAAATAGGAAAATACAAAAAAAGCTCTCCAACTTTGAAAATAGACATGAAACATCACTGAAACTTAAAAGCTTGTGCGTGATATAGATGATAATATTTATATAGTATAGGATACAACAGTAATACATTAACAGTAATATTAGAACAACAATTATATATTTAACTATTTACACAGGTACTATTAAACTAATTTCAAAATTTTTATTTTTTAAAATTTTTTTTATTATTATTGTCAAGGTAGGGTTTTGGTGTCTTATTTTGGTAGGTGGGTTGTCATAGTCCGGTATATGTCATATTTGGGTGATTTCGAGTGTAACTGTTTATTGTAAAAAGATTAGGTTTATAAGGTTATTAAATATGTTTCTATCTGTAGTGTTCATCCATTATTTTACATGGTATTCAAAAGAGGTATAACATTCGATAGATTTGGGGGTTTTGTGGTAGTATATTGTATATTCTTGGTGCAAGATATTCTGCTGAGCGTTGACTGGCTGTTTTTTCGCAGGCTGGAACTTCCATGTATCTCCACTCAATAGTTTTCACTTCTGATATTGTTCTTATGTTTTGCGTATTGGGAATTTGGCTTACTCTGTCGGTAACTCCATGAATATAAGAAAGAAACGTTTCTGGGCGGTCCCTCTGTTCATCGGGCTGTTTGAGATCTGGGTTTGCTGAAGTTAGATGGAACTTTGAAAGCCAAATTCCAGAAATCCATCCGATTTCAGCATCTGAGAACTAGGCTCATGGATACCTCATTTTTATCTTTCTTGATTTGTGAGTATTCTGGAAAATAGTATAAGGTAATTTCATTAAATTTCACTAGCTTCAGCTTCAGTTGTTCATGACAATTCCATGACTATGAGCGTTATGTTTGTATCGAAAGAAATTTTGTTGTTATAGGTCGTTGTTATGTATTTCGTTAATTTCTTCGTATATTTTGCAACTAGAATTTTCTGTGATATTTTCCAACTCATTGAATTTTACGATCTGCATAAGTTCTTTCTGTAACAACGGGAATTCAAACGCAAGAAAGTCTCTCCGGATGATTGTATTTATTCACTTCAGAGTTTAGGACTTTAATCCTATTTTTGGCCCTCTTGAATAGCATTATCTTCGGTTTTACATCGAACAATCTTGTTTTAATATGCGGGACTGGCTGCATACGTTCTGTTATTATATTGCTACATTTTCCAATCACACAACCAGTTACATTCTGATTATGGCGAACGATTTACCAACTTAGACTTTTTCACACAGCACGAATCCATTTGTTGTTATTTTCAAGTCATGAGATACTGCACTACCTATTAAGAAACACAGTTGTGACATCTGTTTAATGTATTCAACTGACTGATTTTTTAAGCTCCCATTCAGATTGGTGAATTGTTCACATTTCTCTCTGAAGCGAAATTCATTGACCGACGGAAAGTGAATACTTGGAATTGTTTTTGATGGATTCAGCTTGTTCCGATAATTTGGGAATTCCGGAAGTTTACAGATAAAAGCAAATAAATTGAGTAACTTTTTGTTAAGGATACGGACGCTCAACGGGAGAAATAAACTTTTTATCAGTTGTAATCTATGTAAACAATGCCTCTGAGAACTTTAGGAACAGAAGAATCCTGGCATTAATCATCAAACTGAAATTGAGGATTTCCGACTAGGCTTA
>WOGO01001589.1:0-17716 GCA_015342085.1 Leptinotarsa defecta
CCGATCCTCAATACCTCCTTCCAGTAATAATATGAGAAATCGAAAAGTTCAATTTTATAATCAAGGAGACACATTCAAGGAATACTTATAGCCGCCGGAGTATGTGTATGTGGAGTTTTTTCCTAGTTTTGTCTGCAGGTGGAGCAGTAGACATTCTACTGAATCAACTGTAGAAAGAAATTATGACTAGCTGGAATACTTTTACTAGGTCGGGATACTCCGACGGTTCACTCCGTCTGAAGTGACCTGCCCGATATTGATGATGGGGCAATATCTCAAAATCGGTTTATCGATTGGTCGTACCGACCAAGTGAGAATAATTTCTGCTTTTCATATGCAGGAAGTAGATTCCGACGAATCTTCCAAATGGAAAACGATACACACGTTGATGGTTTTACTTCAGCTTTCTGCGATGCATCAGCTGGGTTAGTTGTTGTCTTTTCGTCGTGGATCTGCACACTTATCTAGAAAATCGTAGTTACAAATAATAGGCAAGATGTAAGGCATTTTTCACTTGAATTTTGGGCATGTAATGTACCTCTCCGAAATGTCGTCATTATTCTGACTCCAACGCCGGAGTATGTGTTTGTTGAGTTGTTTCCTGGCTTTGTCTGGAGGTGGCGCACTAGACATCCGACTGAATCAACTGCAGGAAGGGTTTATGACTAGCTGGAATTGTTTTTTTTGGTTGGGATACTCAGATGGTTCACTCCGTCTGAAGTGATCTGATGGAAAAAATCAGTAACGGGCAGGCGGTCCGCGATTGGAGACAAAATGTGTATAACCAAGGAAAGTACTCAATTTAAATAACCGTGTAAACGCAAGCGAGACATAAGTGGAACCACCTATTGGTATCGCCTACCCGGTACTGAAGATGCCCAATAGGCCAAAACAGCTGTCTACCGGTGGCTCTTGCCTCCATTGACCTTTCTTGATTTTATATCATATCATAATATAAGTAATACGTGTCAGTGAAGATGAAGATGTGTCCTCAAGATGAACTTTTAATTTGAAACGTAATGCATCATCCCAACATGGAATAATAATGGAAGTTTTGAAAACAAAAAAAAATTCATCAGGGAAAAAAAGCACATGTGCTCAGTAACCTTGAAACACTGAAACTCGATTGCGACATATGAAGTTTGATAAGAGTCTGAAATGAAATTTTGAACAAATATTGATCAAAGACATGCGCTATGGGAGCATTCCTTCGAATGAGAAAACACTTCTATTAACTATATTGAGACAAATTAATGAAATTTCAATGAAGTTTAAAGAAAATATCATTTGGGTATTTCATAATTTGGTATATTCATTTATTTTTATGCAAAAATTTTAGTTGAATTTTAGTTCCTCTTTAACGACACAGTTGCTGAAAGCATATCTCTAGCTGATGCAAAGGCATTAATTTTTTGGATATCTTATGATTTTATCAGTTTTGAACTATTATGAAGAGCTGCTGCGGAAAAATCACCTGAATTCTGACTCAAATAACTGGGGGCCTTTTCGAAAGGTTCACCATAGCTCGTTTCACAAAATCTTCCAGAAAGCGTCTCACAGCTCACATTATTCATGTAATATCAGAATCACTATCTGAAAATATTCGCTCCAGTTTAGGAAATTTGCATTGCATTTCCTTCGTGAACGAGTACATTAGTGTGTATACCACATTTATGTTAGTATCGTGCGTCTTAGCTTCATTAGTTTAGTTAGTATCAGTCCACCTTTTAATCCTTGAGTAGTGTTAGTCTATATTAGTAGACGTTTTTCATAAGAACAAATACGTACAGAAATCATGTCAGTCGTTTTGGTCCGTGTGGCCCCAATTCATAAGAAACCGATTTGACAAGTTTCACACCAGGATTTGATTTACTGGACTTCATGTAGTGAGAAAGTCCATGACTACTTCTGATTGAAGGTCTCTTTGAAATCCTATATCTGTATTCAGGATTCTTGACATAACTCAATTTGGTTGGTGCTGGCAAGTCGTGTGAAATATAAGGAGTTGGCAAAAACAATTGTTCTGTTTTAGGACTCTGTAAATAGGGCGAAGGGCTGGAAAATGGCATCTCAAAGTGAGTTGGCAAGGAAACCTGTTTCATTTCAGGACTCTGTAAGTAGGGAGAAAGGCTGGATGAAGGCATTTTCAGTCCGGATGAACTCTGAATTAGTTGCTGTGAAGACTGTTCGTTATGTTCTTGTCTAGGTAGACCAAAATATTCACCTTCCACTTTGATGCCTACATGTTCAGGAAATCCATCAGGGTAATCAGCTATATTAGGCAATTGGCTACCTTTCGAAAGGGACAGATAACTAGAACTTGCAGGGTAAGAATTGACAGTTGGACTTTGTATATCATTTTGGAAAGAAACCTGATCAGATGTCGGTTGTAATTGTTCAACTATGAGCCCACTATTTAATGAATATTGATCGTCAGAGGAATTGTCCAAGAAGTTGGAGCCAAAACCTTGGCTTGATGAAAGAGATTCATCAAACGGAGGGGTATTGTTGGAAGTTATGAAGTTTGAGTCTTGAGGGCTCCCAAAACCATTTTGAGAAATTGTTTTACCGCTACCAACTGAATTAGATGATGCAAAGGCATTACTTTTTTGAATATCTGATTGTATGAGTTTTGGACTATTATGAGAAGCTGCTGTGGAAAAATCATCTAAATTCTGACTCAAATAACTAGGGGCCTTTTCGAAAGGTTCACCGTAGCTTGTTGTTGGATGGACAGGTTTTTGTTGACTAATCGCATGCTTTTCTCCAAGAGTAACTAATCCTGAAGCTGCGGATGGAGCTACTTTATTATCCCATGGATCATCATAATGATAGTTTGACTCAGGCTCGTATGAATCGTAATATGTACCTGCACTTGCTGTATTACCAAACGGTTCTGGCTGATGTGGATTGGAAGAAGAGGAAGCCGCGAAAAATTTACTGACAATGGTGCCAAAGCCAGGACCAGAAGGCTTGAGTGGTTTGAAAGCAAGTACATTTTCTACGTGTTGATGGTGGTGTCCACTTGGAATTTTCTTGACAATTAGTAAGCCGTCTGCTCCTGTTGGAAAAAATATCTGTCAGATTCGTTTTTTGTCACTTTCGTTCAGTGATTTATTTGAGTGAGTTTTAATTTCCAAAGAGTTGAAAGACATGCAATATTTCTAGATGATAGTGGAAAAATTCCAAATTAAAATATGTTCGGTTTGCCGTTCTATGCCACTGGAATATGTCATCCACAGATTTGTAAGCATTTTCAATTATTAGAAGATTCATATCGAAACAACACTCCTGATTGATACTTCTCAATACTACATGAGAAATAATTGCGTTGCTGTATGAAGTATGGTCAAAAATTTTTCCGTTAGGAAAATACGGATGTTACAGTTTTAGAGAGTTGGTAAAAGTCCATTATTTGGAGGATTAACTCCAACAGTGACGTGAGTACGGGATTTAATTTCGATATTTTTGATAAACAAATGATAAGCCTATGGATTATTTTCAAATGAAATTTTCAATGATCTATTCGTTCAATTTTAAATGGAAAACTTCTCAAAAGGTTTGTTCTTACGATACGAAAAATTGTTGAAACATTGTATTCAATTCTATCTTACCCAAATAACTTCGATATTGTCAACCAGTACGTTGAATTTTCACAAATGAAAGTTATTTTGTAATTCCCCGTTCAATTTCAAATAAGAGAGCTCTTTCGAGTTTTTTCTGTGACATGTCGTTTGTGATTCGAAATATTAAAACCTCTATATTTATGAAAAGAATTGCATTAATCTCGATCTTACTTCAGCTTTTGATTCACCTCATATTCACATGATATCCTCATATTCATCAATACACAAAAAATGAAGTCGTGAAAACTAGTATTGTCCAAAAGGAACATCTGAAGGAAGGCGTCAAAGTGTGAGAACAGATGAAATGGAATTGTGCTACAGAAAATCAAAGAACACCCTGAAACAAGCACGAGAAAGTTCGCTAAAAAGTTCAATATTTGCCTTCAAATTAAATGGATAATTTTAGTAGATCTATCGAATCTCATCATATTTTTATAGTTCTGGCGTTACTGCCCAGAGATTTTCGAAGACGTTTAACCCTTTGTCAGTAGAATTTTCAAAATATTATGCAAAATCGCATATTCAGTTCACAGATAATTTCACAACAGAAACATTCCTATGTCAGAAGAGAAATCCATTTACAACACCAATTCTTGGTTAACGTATGATCAGGCATTTACCAGCTCAGCTAGGAGTGTAATTATAAGCATGATGGTGCACCAGCACATTTCAGTCCAGTGGTTCGCAATCATTTGCAAAATGTTCATCCAAATCGTTGAATTAACCGCGGTGGGCGTCAAGAATAGCCACCAATGTTTTTTATTTCATTTCATCAAACTGAAATATCCCCAAGGGTTTTATAAATATTATTAGTTATAATTTCCTTCAAATTATTATCTTTGGCGTATCGAAATAGTTGAAGCAACGATTTATACCTACTTAGGTGAAAGTCATAAAGAACAAACATGTGTACAATGTTTTCCACACAAGTTACAATAGTTCCGATGAAACATAACGAAGTCTTTGCTATTTTATTTAGGTAATGACATCCAGGAAAGGTAACATAATATTGTGGGAAAAATATTGAAATTTGCAGAAACTATTTTTTTGTCAAATCCTTTCATACACCACATCATTTACAGAAGTACAATGAAAAAAAACAACTTCATTTTCGTTTTTGCTTCCTTAAAAAATTAATGAGATCATTGGAAACGCAAGGGTTGACGGGGTAATTGCAAAAAACGTTCGCTTGTAATCCACTGTTTGGAACATTTGATGTAGTAATGAAAATTACTGAAGTTAACGCCTCGACATGTGTTTAGATCACCAAGTGATTATCTTCCAGAGAAAGATTATACTCCTCTTGAAGATGTCCAATTTTTACAAGATTTCATCGAGAGAAGGAAACCTATACCGAACGAATAAGTTTGTTCTGGATATTCCTAGAAAGATCAAATTCTGTAATTGAATATCTTGATATATATGTCAATTATCTAACTGAACCCATTTCATTCATATTGAACAAATCTTTGCAGTCAAGTATATTCCCGGATATTTTTAAGCACTCCATCATAAAACTCATATATAGAATAGGAAATAAATTATAGACCCATATCACTCATCAGTAATATGGTAAACATATTTGAAAAGTTGTTGAAAATCAGAAGGACAAATTTTTGACGAAGTACCAAATACTCTCGGACAACCAGTTTGGTTTCCGAGAATCCAAGTCGACCCAAGATGCAATGATCAAGCTCACGAAGGAAATGTATGAGGCAATGAACAAGGGTGAAGCAACTTTATGCATTTTTGTAGATTTGGCTGAAGCCTTCGACAACCGTGTTCCATGAAAAATTATTGAAAAATCTGGAAAATATCGGATTTAGAGGTATCTCTTCGGAACTCCTCAGAAGCTACTCCTCATACAGCTCTAATAGATGTATAGAATACGGAGTGCCGCAGGGTACAGTTTTTGGGCCACTATATACTGACGGAACTATAGTCAGGTTTGCTGTGTTATATCGCGGTAAAAATTGGACAGACCTCAAAAAAGTCCTCAAGTTGAAAAATACTTATATACCATAATCCCGTGGTTTGAGAGCAGACTACCAATAATTAATTTCATCAAAACATTGTTTTACTCACAAGCTACAACAATAATATACCCAAGTATGATACACATACCTTCAATGACGGTGGGACCATTATTTAAATAATTATCAAACCATATATCAAATACCTGGGATTAATTATAGACATGTGAATGATATCTGATTTTATTTCTTAACGGATGTTTGAAATACATACTGAGTATAGGAGAGTGTCTTCTATATAATTCAGTGTTCATATAAAAGTATTTGTTTCGAAAGAAGTTTTCTTTCATGTGATTCAATGTTCATATGAAAGTAGCTGTTTCAGGAGGGCTTTTCTTTTCAGTTTGTGTCTGAAAGTAACTTCTTTGCATGATCTACACTTCCATGTATAGAGTTACTTATTATAAAATTGATTACTTCTTTCGCTATTTTATAGCGAAACACGTGTCGCGGTTTTTGTAAAACCCTTTATAGTGAAAATCATACAGTAAACTGTACTGATTAGTTTTTCAACATGAATTTGCATCAAGTATCGGCCAGTTCCATACAATTCTGAAACAGCTCATTATCAACAAGGCTTCTGGTCCTGATGAAGTGCCGATGAAGTGCGCAAATGAGCTCGTACCAGTATTTTGCACACTTTTCAACCTGTCACACAAGAAAGGGGTTTTTCTTTCTTGCTGAAAGATTGCTAGCGTTCAGCCTGTTCCCAAAAAGGGCAAGAAAAATCTTTCAAATAACTCTAGACTAGTCGCTTTGCTATCAGTGATATCGAAAATCATGGGAAAAGCTATAAAATACCATATCCTCAAATATTTGGAAGGCTTCAACATCTTGAGGGATCATCTATATGGCTTTCGGAAACAAACATCAACAGGCGACCTTCTATATATCTTATGCCGCCCATATTTGGAATTACGCAATCAAGTAACATGGAGAGTCAAGAGCTGTAGCGCTTGATACTTCCAAGGCCATTGGCCGTCTGTCGCATGATGGTTCGCCGACCAAACTTCGAAACTATGGCCTGTCGGATCATTTTTGTGTATGGCTCTTCAGCTTCCTGAAAAAACGTTCCCTGCAAATGGCCGTCGACATATATCTCTCGAATTCTTTCACAATCAACGCTGGTATTTCCCAGGGATCTACATTGTCTCCAACCCTCTTTCTATTGTATATCAACGACTTATTGGAAAAAACCAAGAATCCAATATTTGCTTTGCTGACGACAGCATACATGTTTTGTCATTCCATTTGGATTCAAGGATATCGGCGGTGGATGCAAATCTTCACCGGCATCGGGAGGTTGCATATCTTGATGAAGATCTAGAATCGAGTTCGAATTGGAGTAAAACTAACCAGGTTCAATGCAATACCACAAAAACCCAGGCATCTGTTTTCTCCAAAAAGATTATAGTCTTCGAACCGAATGTAAAAATGTCAGGTCAGACAATTCCAATTTCTGCTTCGATAAGTTTGTTGTGGGTTAAAATGGACACCAATATGTCTTGGCACAATCATGTCGCTGGAATTGCAAAAGTCGCTCTTCAAAAGCTTGTAGCACTGTTCCAAAACAGCAACTCAGCAACTTTCGATGCTTTATAAAGCTCAGATCAGACCTTCTTTGGAGTATTGTTCTCATGTACGGAGCTCCGTCCCTGAGCATACCCTAAAGCTGCTGGATTCCATCCTGAAAACAGTCATCCTGACTGGAAACGCAAGCATCACTTGCAACCTTGACAGTTTGGAACATAAAATAAAGGTTGGATATTTGTCTTTTTTCCATAGATACTTTCACGGGAAGTGTTCAAGTGACTTGGCTCATTTGATTCCACCAAAAGCGGTACATATCGGGAATACACGATGAACTGGGGCTACTCATCGTTTTGAGGTTGAACTTAGTATAGGATATTCCTGTAGTGGCCGTGTTTTGTCCTTGAAAAGAATAACTGCATAAACGCAAACCAGACATAAATGGAACCACTCAATGGTGTGACACCTAAGTAAACTTGACAAGTTTTTATGTCAGTGTTGGTGGCTTGATGAATCAACCGACAACTGCTGTAACAGAAATTTGGTAAGCTATCCTGGAATGCCATCGGAAAACGAATCCACATGTTTCTAGAAATGATATGAAACCAAGAAAGGGTAATGCTGCAAAATAATTCCATGAAAATCAAAAAATAAATGATAAGTACTATTCTGATAAGAAGACAAAATGTGAATTGACAAAAAAAGTACTTGATAAAAATAACTGCGTAAACTCAAGCGAGACATAAGTGGAACCAACTATGGGTGTCACACCAATAGGAAAAATATCATTCATGATTTTTCAATGAAAAAAATCATCTGTGTTAGAATTACCCCAAATACCCCGTATGACTGTTTCTAATAAATATTATCTCAGGAAGCACTCGTAAACAAAATGTGATTGAATTTGTCTGTTAGGGCTCTTTCACACAGTTTATAGAGAATATATTAAAAACGGTTATTGATACTGGTGACCATAAAAAATTATTGACCTTTCAAATGGTCTAACTATCTAATTTGATCAACCTGAGGGTTGTCGTTCATAGGGGTGCGACAGCTGGTTAATGGAAAAACAGATTTAAACAGATTTTTTATGTCTTTCCATTTTGGGAATAGCTTCAGTGTTTCCTGTCAAAATTTCAAAAAAAAAAAATCGCCACACTAAATGTGTTTCTTTCTCCAAAATTTTCCTGAGGTTCGTTAATAGAAATATTTGTTTTCTTGTGACGTACACATCTTTGTACCGAAAATAATGGAAGAGTAATACATAACTCACCATATTCGAAATATGTCTATTTCTTTCACCTGCCTCTTTTTAAATAATCAGTATTATGTAATCTGTGATAATGCGAATTAGAAATTTATATAGTTGTTTACCGATGCTCCAGAAGTGTCTTCACAAAATAAATGAGATTATCGTATGGATTCTACTTCCTATCAAATTTTGAATAACGTTGAAGAAAAGCAAGTAAAGTAATTGATGCCATTGAGATTGAGGAAATCTGCTTGCTAATCCTATGGAACATTCATCAGCCTATTAGTCGCTATGTATTTTCAACGGATGTTAATAGTACAGGAATCTAGGATATTGAAACTCATTAAATTTTGATTTGATGTTCTGAAAGTGAATTTCAATATTGACCGGTTTTTTGGAAAGTAATCAGGAAAAATAAAAATACACCTCATTTAGGGATTTTATGAAAGACGTAATATATGAATGAGTATAACAGTAAGTTCATCCGTTATTAATAACTGATAGAAGTAATGATGATGATGAGACGAAAAGTATCTGAGAGGCCGCTCAAAAAATCATTCAAGCATGCCAGAGAGATAATAATTGTAACAATGAAAGTTGGTGAACCCTCATCAAACCGGAGCAGCTTGACTGCATTAACCTCTATTTCATACCATTTCTAGAAACATATGTGGATTCGGTTTCCGATTGTATTTCTGAAGGGTTTTTATATTTCCGTTAACAATGTTGTAGGTTTTAGAGATAGGAAATACCACTAACGCCGTCGTGAAAATTTTGTAAGCAAAGTGGGTGTTACACATTAACGGGTTTCTTCGTTCATGCAGTGCACTCGTCCTGATTTTTCACAATTTGTCTTCCATCTGAGATGCCTGTTTTTTTCCGGTACTTAGGAGTCGCCTGACTTATACATTTCTCCCAAGACTCGTGAAAACACTGCAACTTCATAGGCATATTTCTTATCTGTTTCCAATCTTTTTTATGACTCACATTCCCATAACTATGTACTAGTGGGTATCAAACCATTGCTGAATGTATGTCTCAATATTCTAGACATAATTTCAGTTGTCTTCAATTTATTGCCTTTTGTAATCCAGTGCCTCTCATCCGCATAACATATGATAAGCAGTCTTTTTTTTAATGCTTTTATTAGCTTCACCTGTATGAATTTATGTATATATAATTGTTTGTTTGCTTGTAACTCTCAAGCTCGGAATCTGTATTTGACAGAATTATCGACATTATTGCTTGATCTATTCGAGAGCAGATGGCGCTGTACGTAAACTCCTTGATATATTGACATTATTGCTTGATCTATTCGCGATCAGATGGCGCTGTACGTAACCTCCTTAATATAATTCGAACTCACTTCACATGTATTTCTTCAGTTGAAAAAATATTGTTTTTAATAACATGCGCGCCTGCTGCCTTATTTGTTACCCTCCTTTGCGCGCCTGCTGTCTTGGGCTTGGTAGCTGATTTTCAGGCTCCCTCTCTGGAATTGGAAAATATCACTTGCCATTTTTCTAAACAATATACGGTTGACTGATCCCAGAGTTTAGATAAAATAAATATAGTTCAAAAAGACTAAAAAACACGCTTTTATAGCATACCAAACTAAAAATGAAAAATGAATATAATCTGAAAAACTAAAAGAAACGCTTTTAAAGAGCATCGAACTAAGAAGTTAAAAATATATTTTTTTAAAATAAGCTTGAAACAATAACGAACGAAAAATACTAGTATTATTGTGAAAAAAGCGTGCGCGCTTTGTGCCATATTTTTTGTATATCAAGCGCCCGTCGCTTTTTTCACAATAATACTGGTATTTTTCGTTCTTTATTGTTTTGAGCTTATTTAAAAACAATATTTTCAACTTTTTAGTTCGATGTTCTTTAAAAGCGTGTTTTTTAGGTTTTTTAAACTATATTTATTTGTATTGCCCACACTTGAAGTCTCCGTTGTACAGTTATTATTTTGTTTAGAGATCTTCTCAATGAACAGTGTCTAGTGAGTATCTCTCTCATTATTCTTAGTCGATCCCTGCTTTGTTGAAGCGGTTCTTCGGTCCTTTTTCTTGAACGGTCCCTCCATAAAGGTTATTTCTTGTGTGGGTGTGTGTGTGTGTGTGTGTTCCTGAGTGTGTTTTTCCAGTATTCTTTATGTTTTAATATACACATTTTATAGACCGCTGCTCGTATGACGGTACAGCATTCTACAACGTGAATGTGAATGTTAATTGTGATGAAATAATATTTTATGTTAGAATGCATTTGGGTGTTCATAGATTGGACAACTGCGCTTTTTTCAGTTTTGCTTTCCAGGATTTGAAAATAATAATCCCAATGAAATTATTGAATGACACAAATGAAAGCAATAATGAGGTAAATATCTAATACCCTTGGATAATAAAACTTTACTGACATTTCCGTTGTCTGTCTCAGTAAAGTTAGGGTAGGTATAAGGTTTGAGTACGGTACTATAAGCATAATATCATATTGAAACTGTAAATTTCTGTAGAAGCATCTATGCAAAGTTTTAATATTGAGTCACAATTATATTTGAATACCTGATTCAATTGATTCATTTAGATTTGATCAGTGACTGTGATTGAAATTGTGAGAATGCTGCATAAACTCCGAAATACACATATGATTCAAGAATAATTAGATACATCTAAATGTTAATTTCATAGCTCTCAGTTTTATCGCTGTGAAACTTCCTTGGGTGGCATCACCTTCAATGTTTTCATCATTTTATCGGTTTGAAGGAATTAATCTCAATAATAAAACATAGGTGTTTGCTTTTCCTTAAATGAGAATGATACGCGTTCGATTATTTTTCTGGAAATAAACCAATAAGATTATTTTCTATATCAAATGTTCCATAACAAAAAGAAAGTCAAATGAGTCATTTCCCATTTTGTGCTCGTAATTTCCATTGATTATTGGCCCTTATATTATTTTCTGCATACTGCATTTCCGGATCCGGAAATTGGATGAAATGGAAATTTTGTGTCAAAGTAATCCTCGTCTTGCGAAATCTTTGATGTTGGATGCTGTATCGGTAGATGTAGGTAATGAAACCACAAATCATGAACATTTCTGGAGTAATAAATTCACAAGTAACCAACATGGAAAAGTTCGTAAGGCGCAGAAACTGAAGATAGATCTGTAGAACTGCAACCTTCATTACACGTAATGTGTTCTGTGATACTTCTATACTTCTAAAACCATGTGTGATAAATTGCATAGTATTTATGAGCGGAAGTCAGAAGACCGTTAGTATATAATTACTAGATTTACATTACTCCATAAACGGTTATTGGTTTTAATGATAATCTATTATAAATAAATACACAAAAAATCGAAATTATTGGAACAGTTATAATACTAATGTTTTCATTGAACTATCATCGCCTCCGTGGCGCAATCGGCTAGCGCGTTCGGCTGTTAACCGAAAGGTTGGTGGTTCGAGCCCACCCGGGGGCGTTTTCTTTTTTTAACAAATTCAAGATTGTTAATAAAGAGATATAATTTCAACAACTAAAATATCAGTTATTTGAAGTATTCATCGAAAGTATTTTTCTGCATATCCACTCCCATTCGCAGCAATTACCTGAATCATGTGGTATGACACAACTTTCATTTAATTGTTTACAGTTCGTTGATTACACAAGTGACCACTTTTTCTGGTATGAAGTGAATGAGTGAAATTACTATTATTACTCACACTTGAACCTGTAATACTTTCCGTTTCGTTTTCAAGGTAGGTAGGTATGGACATGTTTTCATCATTACATGGTACATGGAGTACCTACCTATTCTGAATATTGGTAAATATCCGAATATTTGAGGTCGAAAGATAACTTTATGGCGCCCCTCAGATGAGAGTTCAACAACCTGATAGAGTCAGGCTACTGATCATAAATTTGAGCAGTACCTAATTATCTGGTGGATTATAAGTGTAATTTTTCGATATGATGAGTATTAGGTACAGTATGAACAGGATTGTTTGTGCTTTCTGTTTTTGCATACAGAGAAAAAAATTTCGAAGAAGCATAAAACCGTTATTGTTAGTTTATTAAATTTCGCGAACATTTTGGTCAGGTTTGTTCACTTCGATGATATGTTAGATGTTCTTTTGAAGTACACAAACTGTCCAAGCAAATATCGACTCTCTCCACAGACATATCACTCAACAAGTCTTTGTTTTCCCTAGGCGCAGTAAATGTTTAATAATTATCTCTATGTGAATACTGCTGACAATACTTCTGAGATTTCAAATCAGGTAGAACAAAGTTACCAGCTCAGAAATGAAATGACTACAGTACTCTTTCTTGTTTTTTTATTTTTTTCTTCAAGGACATATAATAAGCACAACAGAAAAATCCTTAAGGCGCTCTCAGAGCGGTGCCTGTGCGGAAGTAGCGATTAACATTGGATTTGAAACGCTGGAAATTGAATCCATTTGGAAAAACGTTATTAGTAAGTTTATCTCACATGAACGCAGTTCTCCAAATGAAAGAGTTCTTTCTCAGGTGTACTGAGTTGAACCTCGAAACGATGAGCAGCCAGTCCAACGCGCATTTCTGATATGCACCGCTTTTGGTGGAACCAAATGCGCCAAGGCGAATGGCTCTTTTCCTGATGGAATCCAGCAACTTCAGGGTATGTTTGGGTGCAGAGCTCCATACATGTGAACAATACTCCAAAGAAGGTCTGATTTGAGCTCTATAAAGCATCACAAGTTGCTGAGGTGTGTACAGTTTTCTGGTTCTGAACAGTGTTCCAAGCTTTTGAGAAGCAGCCTTTGCAATTCCATCGATGTGACTGTGCCAAGACATATTATTGTCCATTTTAACCCTCAACAAAATTATCGAAGCAGAAAGCGGAATTGTTTGACCTGACATTATTATATCGACTTCGGAGGCATTTATCTTCTTGAAGAAAACCGATGTGGTATTGAATTGAACCTGGTTACTTTCATCCCAATTCGGAATCACTCCTTGATCCTCATTAATATATACAACCTCCTGCTGCCGGTGAAGATGTGCCTCCGTAGCCAATGTCCTGGAATCAGAATGGAATGACGAAACAAGTGTGATGTCGTCAGCAAAGCAATATAGTGGATTAAATTGATGGACATTTTCAAACTTATATAAACTGTATAAGTTTGTGAAAGTTAAACTGTATAGGTTTGGAAATTACCTTAAAGGACGAAACTGCAGTAATGTTAGTTACAAATTGGTAGAAAACATCGAAAGTTTCTATTCTCTTCTCTTCATATATTGGATTCTTGGTTTTTTTCAATAAGTCGTTGATATACAATAAAAAGAGGGTTGGAGACAATATGGATCCGTGGGGAACACCATTGTTGATGGTGAAAGTATTCGAAAGATATCCATCGACGGCCACTTGCGGGGAACGTTCTTTCAGGAAGCTGGAGAGCCATACAAAAAAATTATCTGACAAACCATAGCATCGAAGTTTGGCCAGCAATACCGTATACAACACACGGTTGAAGGCTTCAGAAATATCAAGCGCAACAGCTCTTGACTCTCCATGTTTCTCGACTGCATCATTCCAAATATGAGTGGCATACGATAGAAGGTCGCCTGTTGATCTTTGTTTCCGTTATTTGGAAGAGTTTTCTTCCGAAAAGTAGTTTCCGGCATTGTAGATTCTAGTGTGGCAATAGTGAGTGATGCCTTTCCCATGAAATCAACTATGGAGTGGCACGCAAATTGTTCAGCTAGATTTGCTTGTGTTAAGTTTTGATTAACAGATTTAGCTACCGACCAGAAGGATCTAGACCCGTTGGGATTAGCAAACAGTTCAAACCTAAATCTCCGATATTTTCTTCCATTCTGAATGTACTAAGCTCTTCCCCTTTCTTATAAGCATTCTCTGATTTTTCAGTGATCCGACATAAGACCTTTTACGGCGACATACCTGCCATGTACGCATATCGGTCTCGATACAGTGGTCTGTTAGCCAATGATCGTCTCTAATGTACCTATTGTAACGAATCTGAAGCCGCCCCCGACCCATACGCCAGCCGATTCATCGAATAAATACATGACTCACCGCAAAAGAATGCAGTCTGAAACCGCCGGGAAAATTCTAGGCGAATACCGAACGACTATAGAATTCTAGAACGATAGTTACCGATATATAAGGCCGGCTACTCGTCCAGAGAGGGCAGTTGAGTTAAGAAAGTGAATCGAGCGGTTAAACAAGGAATTCAAATAGTGGAAATAAATTAAGTGTTAGTTGCTAAGTGTTGTAAATGAATTAGTTTGTGATAGTGAAATATCGTTAGAAATAAATTTGTTTAAGACAGTAAATTCTTTAATTTGTTACACTATCAAGTAATTTCTCCAATGCTTGCGGTATAAATGAAAAAAGACTGATTAGGTGCATGCTGTTCACTGAAACCTGCCTGATTTTATCACTTACCCGCCACATGTTGATCTTCTCTCAGGGGCCTTTCGGGGGACTTCTGTGCTGACTTTTTTCAGGCTTCTGATGACATAGTTGTAATTCCTGGGTCGGGGAAGTGTATATCTTCTACTGTATTATCCATCCTGTTATATTTATATATCTTCTCCAATGTCAAATTTTCATTTAAAAACCTGTTTTAAAATCTGTTTTTCCGTTAACCAGCTATCGCACGCCACGAACGACAAAGACTAACGAGGTCTTACTTTTTAACGTGTAATTCCTAGCACGGGTTGGACGAGATAAAGTGAAAATCGATCGTCCGGCTTGCGGTTCGAACCACTGGTTCACACAGCGGTCGATTGAGTGAGTGGAGCGAATAATCCACATCAACCCAACCGGCTACCGACCCACCCATCAGGAAAATTTCTAGAAAATTTTGTTTTCGGGTTCTTGATTTCTAGTTTTCAGGAGAGTATACTGGGTATGAATTTTTCGAAAAAATAATATTAATAAAAGTAATGAAAATTCCTTATTTCTACAGTGTCCTTCCCAAAGTATGCACCATATGAGAAACTTATTTATTAAGGGTTTTTCGACAAAAATTTACTCTTGATAAAAGTTTGTGCATTAACCAAAACTAAACATGCACCAACAAAACACACGTAATATACGAGGTGCCTTCAAATATTTGATTTTGAGACAAGAGTAAAGTACTATTATTTTGAAGTCTCGGGAACTGTTATTTAGAAAAGTAGTTCAGCAATAAAAAATACATCTAGATTTGAAGTCATGGCCATCTAAGTGAAGTTTTATTTTTTTATCGATTTTTTTAAATGGGACTACGAAAAAAAATTGCTGAAACGATTAATAAACAGCATCCTGTATACGAGTGTTTATTTCAATAGCATGTAATATTACGAGTTACACAATTATAGTAGTAATCACTGTCAGTTTTTTTGAGAGTAAAATAATTCTCAAAGTTTTTGGTGCAAAGTTATTTTTATTTATTGTTAACACCGAAAAGTACTCAAAATTATACTGTGTTGTAACAAGAACTTAATATTCAATAATATAAAACAACGAAACATCAAAATAAAGGTATTGCGGAACAAACTCATTGATTTTCTGGAGACTTTCTTGTCCAAAATAATTCTCCAAAATAATCTCCAGAAAATAATCAATGAATTTGTTTCAAAATACGTATTTTATTTTGATGTTTTGTGATTTGATATTTTTGAATATTGAGTTCTTGTTACAATACTGTATAATTTTGAGTAATTTTTGGTGTTAACAAAAAATAAAAATAACTTAGCACCAAAAACTTTGAAAATTGTATCACTCTTCAAAAAAAATGACCGTGGCTAACACCATATGTAATTCGTAATATTTCAGGCTTTCAAAATAAACCGTCGTCTACAGGATGCTGTCTATTAATCGTTTTAGCATTTTTTTTCGTAGTCCCCATTTAAAAAAAATGGGTGAAAAATAAAACTTCATTCAGATGGCTATAAATTTTTCAATGCTGAAAAACATTTCCAAATAATATTTTCCGATATTTTTCAAAATAAGAGTAGTCTACTCCTGTCTCAAAATCAATTACGTGTGTTTTACTGTATTTTGTTAGTGAATGTTTAGTTTTAGGGGGTGCACAAACTTTTATCAAGAATACCTTTTTGTCGAAAAACCCTTAATAAATAAGTTTCCCTTATGGTACATACAGTGGGACTTGCCTACAAACTAAACTGAAGGCAGTGAGCATTCTTTCAGATATACTTGGCAATAAAATGGTTTTATTACCACGAATAAAAACGATTTTAATCGAGTGAACAATTTAATTAAAGAGAGATTATTGAGGTTCAGCAATTTTCTATAATGATTGGTGTAGTTGGATATTTCACGAGAATTAATTGCTATCGAATGAATTCATCGTATTTAATAAACTTGACTTATAGGTATATACCTACAAACTTACTCGTTATCTGGTGTTTATTTTATAATTTATGACGACCTGTCTCACTCGAAACATAAAATCTGCCCAGATAAATATGAGTGTTGTCGGCTTGTTTTAAGATGGTGCTTACTAAGGTTTATCCATAATTTCTAGATATGTCTTATCCTTTTATTCGCTACACATCAGTTTTGACAAAACCAAGAAAATACGTATATCGAATTTTTCCGTTGTTACACAATGTGTGAAGCAAATAGCAACAGTAACACCTATAAGTTACTATATATGAATAGGCTAAATCTGGACTAATATATATTTAACTAGCTGACCCTGCAAACTTCGTCCCGCCATAGAGGCAATACAAAAGAACATTTTTTTTAATAATTTAACTTTTTCATTAATCAAGTATTTCAATAATTCTTTATTAGATTGCTCTCTTCAGTTAAGCACCTTGTGATACACGACATTTTTTGTTTTATTATATGTGAACATGCCACATACAGTGTCACCATTAAAGTGCGCACCATATGGGAAACTTTTTTTTCGAAAAGTTTCAATGAAGTTTAACTTCGGCACTTGTTTGTGCTTTAAATTTAACTTAAAATGATGCGGCCAACTGCGACCCACTGACGTTCAGTGTTTGTCAAATTCAACTTTTTTTTTGAAAAAAATTGAAAAAGTGCATTTCTAGATCGAATTTAACAAAAAGTTACTTGAAAAAGTTGTGTCTACGGCAATTTTATATCCATATGCCAAATTTTATGCAACTAGGATAAAGTTAACGTTTTGCTTATTTTTGACAGATATCCCCTTTATTTTAAAAAACAAGTTCGGTTAATTGTCATCAATTCATGTATACATAACAAACTCATCATGGAGTTTAA
>WOGO01001590.1:0-17709 GCA_015342085.1 Leptinotarsa defecta
TTCTTAAGCAAAATCTACTGCCAAAATCAAATTTCACATAAAACGATAAATAAAAAAGTTTCCCATTTGATGCGGACTTTATCGGTGACACTGTAGATGAGATTAGAGTTTTTTTATTTTCGGCGTTTTAATTCAAGTTCAAGTTATCACTTTTGTCGGGCTTTCCGAAATGCACAAATGTTTTTTTCAAAGAGCTGACGCTCTTAAACGTTTTCATATTCGTTTTTTATTCATAACGTAAAAAATAAAATGAAATAAACTTTGTTTTTGCTACAGAACCATGAAAAACAATTTTCTTAAGATTTAGTCATTATCGTTAAGTAATATTGCCAGCAAGTCAAGAAATTTTTTCCTTGAAAAATCGTGTCAAGACGAGATATTGGGTCACCTTGTTGAAGACGAAGCAGAACAAGATAGCTTCTCTGTTAATAAAGAAGATAATAGAATTCGAGAGGAAAGTTACATTGTAGCGAGTTTTAGATAAATGTTATCTATACTAGAATAATGATATTCAAAGATATTTACAATAAGTGATCAAGTCGCATCACAGATAAGTAAATGAATCTAATGCAACGTTCGAGTGAAGTATTTTCAGAGATATAACAGGTTGAAAACGCAACCATAGCCTCGTGATGATAATATTACTTCAATCCCTGAGTACCTATCTACCTGCATCAAGATTTAGCCAAATCCTCGGTAGATGATAACATTATCCTGAGGTGGTTGAAGGTAATCGCGTTGCCGACTCTTCAGCCAAGGAAGCGGCTGGACTAAGAATTTTAGGATCCAGTGGAACCTACGGCCTGATGACTTCGACAATTGCGGAATTAGCCAAATGTATACTCATGCTCAATCCCTAAAGAGATGGGATGGAATCAAAGGATGCAAACTTGCCAGGATCACCCTGGGCGACTCTGGGAAGCTGGCGTCGAAGAAATATTTGGCGATAACCAGGAAAAATCTACGCTTAACAGTAGGATTTTTTACTGGCCACTGTCAACTAAGGAAACATCTCCATAATATGGGGCTAGTGAACACACCTCGATGCAGGATGTGTGAACAGGAAGATGATACTGTCAGGCATGCCCTATGCGAGTGCCCTGAGTTATCGTCAATGAGAGAGTGTGTGTTGGGCGAGTCTTGGTCTACACCTGCCGATATAAAGGAGATGTCTCCGAGCGACCTGTCCACCTTCCTGGAAAGGACAGGATGGACGATGACCTAGAAGGACAACTACTCGGGAGGATGTACAATGGGTCACATGTGGCCTAAGTCCTGTGGGCACTCACCCTCCCTACTCTGCAGATACAGAGATCTATCTACCTGGTGACTTCATCATTGTGGTATAAAATGTAAAGACAGGTTTCCACCAAATATACTCGCTCGCGACTGGTTTCGATTTTAGAAACAGAAACAACAAACTTGTTTCATTTTCGAAAACAACAAACTCGAATTCCACCAAACAAACAAAAATGATTCCGAGATGCGTGTTATTGACGATAACTCCGGACACTCGCATAGGACATGTCTGACAGTTTCATCTTCCTGTTCATACATCTTGCATAGAGGTGCGTCCACTAGCCCCATAATATGGAAGTGTTTCCTCAAGTGACAGTGGCCAGTTAGGAATCCTACTATTATGCTTAGATTTTTCCTGGTCGTCGCCAGATATTTCTTTGACGCCAGCTTTCCAGGGTCAAACAGGTTGATCCTGGCAAAATTGCATCATTTGATTTCATCCCATCTCTTTATGATTGAACATGGGAATGACGTTTGGCTAGTTCCGTAATTGTCGAAGTTATCAGGCCGTAGGTGCCACTGAGTCCTAAAATTCTTATTCCAGCCGCTTCCTCAGCCCAAGGGTCGGCAATGCGATTACCTTTATTCCAGTCGTGCCCTTTAACCCACCTCAGGATAATGTTATTATCTACCGAGGCTTTGGCTAAATCTAGGTGGCACTCTAGTACTAGCCCTGTTGTCTGTTCAAGGCTAATAGGGCTTGTCTGCTATCAGTGCCGATTGTTATGTTTTTGCCAGAAATTCCTTTCCTAATTATTTATTTTGTGGCGATTGAGATACCATTCAGTTCTGTTTGGACCACCCTAGTATTTCTTCACATTCTCCACTTAGGCTTAGGTATCTGAAGTACACTCCACATCCTGAACCTTCTTTGGATTTTGAGCCGTTTGTATAAATCCGTATTGCATTTGTAGCATCTGACTCTGTGTTCTGCTCAATTTGTATTTTGTAGGGTTTATCAAACACAAACCTGGGTTCAATTGCCTCACTTGTTGCCTGCAGCAGAGGCTGCGCAGTAGGCGCTTCCCGCCATAGGCCCAGCCTCAATTGACCCATTTCTACTTCGAAATTTACACCAGCCGTGCGCAATCGTATCATGCCCATTAACGCCTCCTTAACGTACAGATCCAGAGGGGTCAGACCCGTGATTAATTCCATTGCCGCGGTAGGTGTTGTTCTCATGGCTCCTGCGATGTTCAAACAAGCCAGTCGCTGTATTTGATATAATATTTCGATGGCCGTTGCTTGTAGAACTTTCGGTCCTCATGCAATGGCTCCATACGTTAACATAGGTCTTATTATTGCAGTGTAGATCCAGGTGACCACACGGGGTGAAAGACCCCATGCGCGTCCCACTGTCCTCCGACATTGCTCATAAGCCACGAATGCTATTTTTGCTCTACTCTGTAGATGAGAGTTCCATGTCAGCTTCCTGTCGAGGATAAAAGTGTTTAAAAGCCAAATGGAGTAAATTCATTATTTCGGTTAAAGTACATATTTTGAAAAATCTCGAAAAACACGTCAAATTTAAATTATAATTTGACACACTTCAACGGAAAAATGCCAACCCCAAATTTTTCGTCTCAAAATAGGCTCCAGTTTTAGAAATAACTTCTTCATTCGAGCGAAATTTTCTACCGGTGAGCATTATCTTGATGAAACAACATTTTTTCTTTGCCATGTGAGGTCTTTTCTTTGCAATTTAGGCCTTCAAACGTTCCAATAACGCTCTATAATGTTTTCTGTTGATGGTATTTCCATTCTCAAGATTTTCGACGACTATTACACCATGCACATCCCAAAATAGTCAGGCCATAACCTTTCGGCCTATTGTTGTTCTTTCGGGGGCTTTCGACGAGATTAACCAGTTGCTCTCCTCTCAGATGGCGATCGATTTGATTCCAGAGTGAAGTTATGGATCCATGTTTCATCCATAGTCACATATCGACGGTTTGTCATGTTTAAACATGTCCAAACACTGCTCAGAATCATCAAAACGTTTCAGTTTCTGGTCAACAGTGAACTTGCGCAGCAACCACAGAGCTTTCTCATAGTTAAATACTCATGCAATATAAAGCCAACATGTTATATTGATATCTTTATACTGTCAGATGACTCACGATCATTCATGTTTTCTAATGTTACTGCCTCATTTACACGTCCACTGCGTTCTGCATCATCGGTGTTTCTACGAACACGTTTGAAGTCAGCAAAGCAACGTTCAATTGTTAGTTTTCTGATAGACATTAAAACACGAAATTGTTTTTGATCCATCGTTTTGAAAAAAAAAGAGTGCACTCTTGGTACACCAACTCACATGAAATTTCAACAGCTCTCTTCTGAAGATTAGTACCAACACTAACTGAAAATGCGGTGAACGCAAACTAGCGCCATCTCTGTGTTGGGCCCGTGGCTTTTCAGCCCAGGTAGTACGTCAATTGAGAATATTATACATTTATTCTAAACAATTTCGCAAAAATAGTCGACAATCTGTTTATGACACATTTTTCCATAAATATTTATAAACAACTTTTGTTAATAATGGCTCAGTTGTATTGCTCGTGATTGAAACAAGTTCAAGAAATAATTGGAAAGATTGAACAAATCACGTTCAGTCATAATTATACCAGAGCAATACAACTTAGTCCATATTTTTCAACTGTATATGTCGTCCTTGACAAAAAAATGCATTTCACTTGTAGTGTCAATGTAGTGAATTGTTTTTGGCTCCTTCCTTCTATTTCAACTCTACAAGGCGGATTGAGCGGCGAGTTCAGTCTAACCAACAAACTTTCTATCGCAGCTCTTATTCCATGAAAAATATCTTTTAATTGGATTTATTTCACGTCAGAGTCCGATGGGCCAAAAGACATCCGAATCAATTTAGTTGAAATACTCTTATGATCGAAGTATAGTAGGTAATGGTAGTAGGAGTAGTAGAAAGCCAAAAACTTTCCTTCCCAAAAATTAGTCACTCCTAAAAATATAACCCTTTCAACCCTTTTGGCTGGGATTTGATCAAATAGGTGAATGAATGTCATTACGATGTCATTGATGACACAAATAGATCAAACTTCAGTGTTCAGTGTCGTTTCAGGAAGGCTTTTTCTTCCAGATTTGTGTCTGAAAGTTACTTCTTTGTTTGATCAACACATCTATGTATACAGTTACTTCTTTTAAAAATGATTACTTCCTTCCTTTCTTTGGAAGATTCCCACTTTTTTCTGTATTAAGATGCAGTAGTAGAAAGCCAAAAACTTTCTTTCCGAAAAATATACTAATAGCTTTTATTATGTTATATCAGAAATTTTCCAAATTCCAGAGACATTCAAACAAATTAACCGATTTACAACATAATTAGTATCATGATTGTTGAATTTCCGAGTTGTCGGTTTTATAAACCAATAACTCCAAGGAAAATGTTAATAAATTTTTATTTTCTGAACAAAATAGAAATTCGGTTGGCCAGATTATCAAAACTATTTATTATTAATTTTTGATTAAGTCCTTCAGGAACTATAATTATATTGCTGGATGCTCAGTTTTTGTGCTTATTCCAACGACAATGAAAAAAATTGCAAAAAAAATTGGAAACGCTGTCAACAATCCTCTGAATATCAAACTTTCATAACCTTTATTTTATTCATTTGTGAATTTTGCACCTGAAACTAGGTTCTCAAGTGATATTTTGTCTGTTTGAAGTGGAATACTTTTCTCAAGTCTTGATTCGAGTGAATGAAAAAATATTAATAATCACAAATATAGATATTTTCAACGCTAACTAATGTACCCTAGTGTGAAATGCCATTCCTGTTAAATTTCCGAAACCGTATTGGGCAACGTTGCCAGATTTACTGAGAGGTTCGAGAAATCTTCATAACTCATGATTCAAACAAGAACCATTACTTTTTTTGAGCTATTTACTCAGTGGGTATTTGCTATTGACACTGTCAGACTGTGTATCGATTATTTTATTGAATCAAATAAAAAACGGCGTTCTTTAGTATTCTCACATCAATTGATCCATGTGACACCAGACCCTCTTTTTTTACTATAACTTTTTTGGGTATTTATTCTAAACAAATAAGTCGAGAAAAGGAACTGTTCTGAATGGTGACTATTTTTCCAGAAACTAGAGTTGTCGCACAATATATCATTCATGTTTTGTTTCTCAAAACAGGCCACATCGTATCGATATATCATTCACCAATAACTGAAATTGTCCAAGTTCGATAACGTCAAAGTAAGACGACCTTAACAACTTTGGAACGTTCCGAGAAATTAAATCTAACCAACTTCAAAAGCAATCATGCGATAATAACAACTTACCGCCACTGTACGTTTTCTTGCAGTTGTTCGTTTTCACGAATAGGTGGTAGTTTATTCCTTCTCCTTTGAGCTGAGAAAATTAGGGGGAAACCTGACTTCGTCTGGCTGGGGAAGGTTTCATGTGCCATTTATATTTAAAGTCAAATTTTTTCACTTTTTGGTTCTCATTTGGTGATGGAAAACAAGGCCTATGTTGAAATGACACCGTATTATGTCTCGATAAGTCGGAATACAATATCATAAATACATCAAAAGTCATATTTTGTTAAAGAATTATCGTTTTTTGACTTCCTATTGAGCCCTGGAAAGCCCTGGTCGAAAGAAACGTTACGTCTACTACTGTGGCAGAAACGTTACGTCTATTACTGTGGCAGACATCTTCAGCAGTGTATGTATTGAATGCGAAGACGGAAGGAGTATTTCGTCTCAGCAACGACTGACTGGGGAGATCAGTGATCAATCGTATATATACTACTTGGAAGAGCAGGGTGTGAAGTTCATGAGAATAATCACTTCTGATTGGTTTGCATTTGTGCTAGGTTGTTCTGATTGGTCCAAGTTATAGATAGGTGTGGGATGTCGATCGGGGTTGCACTCTAGCCCCTTTCTAGCCTCATTGAGTAATGGATACCACGTTCTGTTTACTAGTGTTCCTTTTTCTTTTATACTGAATATTTCAATTGAAAATATAAAACGAAGTCTTGATTCCATAAATGTTGCGGTCTGGCTCATGGCGCTGGCTCATGATTTTTATTTATACTATATAATTTCTATTTATGATTTAGGGCCATTCTGTTACTCCTCTGAGATATAAATTCAATGTTTTTGCGATCTTCGACATCGACAGCTATTTCCATAGGTAGACTTCATTGGTAATGTTCCGAGCCACCTTTGTAGCATCATGGCTATTTCTTCTCCCCTTGAAATATTTTTAATAACTAATGAATACATTTTCATAAACGATGAAAGATCAATGATAAGCACTAAAAGTGGTAATAGAAAAACTGTGTATTAATTATGTGTTCAAGATAACACTGATTACATAGAAATGACATTTTAGTCTAGTTACCATGGAGTAACTTTTCATTTCCAGGACAAATTTACCGAATTTATTTTATGGGATATGCAAAAAATATATTTCACTTGTACACAAGGAGCAGTGCTAGAGATTATTTGTTTTTCTCTCAGACCTATACTTTCATATGTTCATTCTATGAACAATACAAATATATACTAGATGGGCTGAGAAGTTCCTAGGCAACACACAGACGGCGCTACTAGATACAATTCCATATGACTTTTAGTTAATCTAACCTTCAAAAGACACATGTACAAATTTCACAGCTATCGGACTATTGGTTTGTGGGACAGAACATTTTGAGTAAAGCAACTTTCGTTAATTTGAAGAAAATGGATAAAAAGGAATTTCATGTGTGCTTTTTGGCAAGAAAAAATTCTGAAAAAATCAAGGCATGGCTTGATAAACATCATTCGGAATTTGCAACAGGAAAATCAATCGTTGAAAAGTTGTTTGCCGAGTTTAAAAAAGGACGATGCACGCAGTAGACGCCCTAAAGAGACTGTTTTCGATGAAAACACTAAAAAAACTCCATAAAATAATTTTGGATGGCCGCAAAGTGAAGTTGATCGAGATAGCTGAGTCTCTGAAGATATCCGAGGAACGTGTTGGACATATTTTTGGGTATACGAATGCTCTGTTCAAAGAGAGAGGGTGCCTCGCGAGCTCACCATAAAAAACCTGAATTTTTCCATATGTGACAATGGATGAAACAAGGCTCCATCATTTCACACCAGAATCAAAACAATCGTCATCTGAGTGGTCTGCACATGGTGAAGCTCCTTCAAAGCGTGCAAAGACGCTGGCAAGGTTATGGTTTCAAGGATGCGCAATCATCGACTATCTTGAAAAGGGAAAAAACATCAGCAGCGACTTTTACATAGCGATATTGGAGCATTTGAAGGACGAACTCGCGGAAAAACGGTCCCATTTGAAAAAAATAGAGTGGTGTTTCAGCAAGACAATGCACCGTGTTACAAATCAATAAAAATAATGGCAAAATTGAACGAATTGGGCTTCGAATGGCTTCCGCATCCACCGTTTTCTCCAGATCTGGGCCCCAGCAACTTATTCCTGTTCTCAGACCTCAAGAGAATGTTCGCTGGAAAGAAATTTTGCACCGATGGAGAGATAATCTTCGGAACTGTGGCCTATTTTGAGGCTAAACATGAATTGTACTATACAGAGTGGGCCATCGAAAACTTGACATGGCGGTTTTGGGTACTATTATATTTTTATGGGATTTTTAATGGGAGGGGGATAGTTTCTATCCCATTTATAGCGTCGTCACTTCAACCCCAGAGCAGAGGGGTGAACAACCCTTGGAATTTTAATAGGGAATAGGGGGCGAGTCGCACATCGTTTGAAAGATCTTGAAATTCTCTAAACAATGGTGTACATTTTTTAAAATTTGGACGTATTCAAAAGATTTCTTAATTAACTTTTTCAATTTCGTTAATTTTTCAGTTCTTCTCTGATAAGAGGACTATTACAATTGAGAAATGGCTAAAAATGCTGTTTATTTCTCATTTTTATGTTAAAAGTGATATCTACATCATTACTTAGTAGTGAGTGCCGTAAAGTGTTGTTAAAGAAACAATTGTTTACACAACTGCAGAGAGGGTTGAATTGATTGAACTGTACTATGGAAATAGCCGCTGAACTGTTCAATCAACAACATGGGAAGAATGTGTCGCGACAGTATGTTTTCCATTCAATTGCAAAATTTCGCGCAACTGGATCTGTGACAAATAAGAAACGGTAAATCAAACCATCAGTAATGAATAAGGCGACACAAGTGGCAATTCTGGGCCATGTTGAGCTTGACCATACTTTGAGGAGAAGAAAGTTATTTATTTCCGGGGTGTCACGAACTAGCATTCGGCGATTTTAAAAACTACAAGATTAAATTAACGCAAGAGCTGAATGGAGTTGGAGTTGGTTAGTGAGTTGGTTAGTGAACGAGGGATGTAAAATCCACATTTTGTTTTCAACATTTGCTTCTTGTTGTTTTTTTCTAAATGGCACAGTTAGTCGCCATAATTGTCGCTATTGGGTTGATTCAATTACTCACAGTTTTCATGTAGTGCATACTAAACGTCCACGAGAATTAAATGTATGGGCTGGAATTTTTGGTGATCATATTGTTGTTTTCAGTAAGCAATTTAACCGGACAAATGTATCTGAAGCTTCAGGAATATACTATTTATCCCCTTTTCACTGATATTATTGAAAATGACCATAATTATCGGGAGGATCTGTTAGTATTTCAACAAAATGGGGCAGTATTTAGATCAGACTTTTCCGGATCACTGGATTGGGTGGCGGGGCACTATCGTATGGCCACCACGATCACCAGACCTCTCGCCGTTAGATTTCTTTCTGTGGGGTCATGTGAAAAGTAGAATTTACTGTACTCCTCCTGCATCACTCGAAGATTTACAGCAACGAATCACAGCAGCAGAATGTCTATTATTGCATGGAAGCTGGAGGTGTCCATTTTGAGCATGTGCTAACATGAGAATAAAGTAAGTAACTTCAACTCTAAATTTAATATAGTTCGTCCAAATTAAAAAAAATGTACACCATTGTTTAGAGACATCCAAGATCTTTCAAATGATGTGCGACTCGCCCCCAGTTCCCTATTAAAATTCCAACGGTTGTTCACCCCTCTGCTCCGGAGTTGAAGTGACGACGCTGTGAATGGGAAAACAAACTGTCCCCCTCCCAATAAAAATCGATCTGTCTGAGCGTTTTTTAGGATTCGCAAGATTAGTACCCAACACCTCCATGTCAAGTTTTCGATGGCCAACCCTGTATAAAAATGGTATCGAAAAATTGTATAACCGTTGTGTAGCCCTTGAAGGCAACTGTATTGAATAATAAAGATCAAATTTCATAAAAATACTTTTTTCTATGTTACCCTACAAAATTTTCAACCAGCAGTTAGCAAATTTTGTTCTGAATCTTGGAGTTTCATTGTCAAATTAGATCAAAACATTATAGAAGTACGTCGACTAATTCCGAGTTGAAAATTTGATTACCATCATCGTTTTAATCATGACCCACCCTTTCTCTCTACTTAGGTTACGGAAACATCCTACAAACTTGATATACTCGCAGCTCCTGTTTAAAATTTCATACGACATCCGTATGAGTCTTGGTATAACGTGTATGTTCCACTTTGAATTCCATATTCCAACCTGAGCAACCATCAAAAGATCCTTCAAAATCTAAAGAGGTTAAATGAAATATTAATAATACGAGTTGTTATAGAGCCAGATTGGATGAATAATTCGCAAAGGGTTGCAATTAAATGAAGATTTAACTTCACAACGCGAAATCCCTTTCAAATTATGAAGTTATTGAATTTTGGAGCACTGCTTCGTTTATACTTGCAATGAAGTGAGTGAAAAAATTCTCAGACAACAGAAATTCTAATATCATCATTTACTTGGTGGAAGTATTGAACGAAACCTGAGAATATACTAGAAATTGAAATAACAATCAGGCTTCAGATACTCAGATTATTATAATAATATTTCAATGCGGAATTTAGTCCAATTTATTATTCGAACTAGTATATCGATGTTTGTTAAAAATGGTTTAAATTTTTACTAGTTTTTTGATTAAATTAATTAATGCTAAGCAATGAAGTAATACAAATCTGTAAGTACTACTAGTACTCTTTATGTATTGTTTTCAAAAGCAAATAACAATTCTAAATAAACTTTTTCAATAATGTGGAAAATAAGGGTAGTTAACCCTTGATCAAAATTTCTACTTTTTGTTCTTTCCTCTACATCGTTTGGAAATTTATAATTTTAAAAAGTCAAAGTTTCTTTGCAATTAGTCTCAGCTCTAGAAAACGTATTTTTTTATATTATACACAGAGAGAGAATGGAAAACTGTTGAGGCTAACATGTCACTTCTCCTGTAGAATAATAACTGACAAAGATCTAACAAATTCACATTATTTAATGAAAATATCAACAGCTTTTCCACTTGAAACAGATCAGTGCTGCTCATTACTGAACACAGGTCTTTTAAGTCGCAGCTTCTCATACAACGTAGCTAAATTCCACAATCTCCTGCCCAGTGAATTCAGATCCTACATATTGAAATACTTTAAAAAAATTGAATAGTTCACTTTCCCCATGTTGACCATGGCTCATGCGTTTACACAAAAGATTTGAAAATGTATGCATGCACTGTAATTTTCTTTTATTCATTTAAATTTTTTTTGAAGGTTGAGTTTAAAAACAGCTTTGCTGACACTCCGCCCATTCACCTCAATATTTTTTTTTATAAATTCTGTATATTTTTACTTCAGGTGAATTATTATTATAGAAATGCTATTATAGAGAACAGTAAGGGGAGGTCTAACTATTTAAATACGTTTTCCTGCAGTAACTAGCAATATCCCTAATGAGATTCCTTGTTTGAAAGACACGTAGTTATTTTACGATGGCTCCTGACACGTTATAGTCATTCCAACCGATTCCAGATTTATTAGAGCATCCCCAACACTCACACAATCTGGTCCAATATTCCTTTGTTTGCGTAATGATCTATTGGCAGCGCTTCACTTTCTGTCATTAGCCCCACAAGAGAGTCGGTAATTATTCATAATTTCCGACTGGTGCTGCCTGATCAATGGAAGCCAGAATAGTTCATGAGTTCGGTTTCGGATTCTAATAATCCTCTCATAATCATAGCTTAATTACTTGTTGCTGAAAAGTGTATACTAGTAAATATTTTAAGCGTCAAAATTTATCTGGATTGCTTTCTTGTACGAAAAACCTCTTCACAATGTGAGATGTATGTAACTTTTTTTTCAGCTGAAGCCTTTCAATAAACTCCTTTATGGCTTACAACTATTGTATCAGCCTTTCTATTCGTTAAAACTACTTTGATACTATATTATTCTTTTGAAAAATGTTCTTCTCGTTTGCTCAATATGCTTGTTGAAGCAAAAACCACAATTTGATTCACGGATCCCTGATCTGTATGATTTTAAAGTTTTTAAAATTGAATTCAGTAAATTATCCCAATCTACAGTTTTTTCTACAAGCTACGTTCAGGTCCTGTCTCTCAACAATTGATTTATTTTTGGGAAGTTTACCAAAGAAGGTTAATGTTCTATACTGTTTTTTTCTCAATCAAGTAATTCTTCAACCAGTTACTGAATTTATTGAAGTTGTTTTATATTGACGAAACGGAACATGGATATCACGATTTTGTCTAGTGTTCACAGTTCAAAAATGTACATACAGGATAGGGTTAAAATTCTGAATTTTCGAAATATATCCCTACAAATGTACTAGGAATTCCTGCTACCATACGAATATTTATTTTCTGAACAATAAACACATCTGAAGCAGGTGTAGAGTTACCTCATATACATATATGCCATATCGTAATATTGACGCAACTTGCGCGTGATATAATGATAATAGTTGCTGTTCTATCAAAATGCTTCTGAGGTTTTTCAACAATGAGGTACAGTGAATTGTTTCCGCACCAATTCAGAACTGACTTCAGAGTACTTTCACAGTTCTCAAACAGAAGATGATCCACATAACTGGACACCACCAAGGATGTGTCATCAGCGTACATCGTTAAGAATGAATCTGTGATGAAGTTATGGTGACATGGCGGTGTTGACATTTTCGGTTAAGGAAAGGTAAAATTCTTATCAAAATCATTCCATATCACTTTTATCAGTGATATTGGAGATATTCTACAACTCACGCAAAAAGGCCAACTGATGGAACAAATTAGCAACAAAGTCTGAATGCTCCTAACAGAGACTTCTTCTTTCAACTGCATTATGGCTGACTTCACCTGTTTTATTTCAATGAAGCTGGAAACCAACTGTAATAAAACAAAAAGGAAAGGCAGGAGAAAGTATCGACGAAGTAAAAAACTTCTTGTGAAAAGTATAGAACTTTCAGCGGACCGACTTCAGTATGAAATATGTAAAAAAAGAGTATAACTTATGAATTACTAGTATACGTAAAAACGCTGTTCAGCCAACACTGAAAAGCTCTCTGCAGAGATGTATTAATATTACATTTTGTCGTCGAGTATTAAAAACGAACATTTGTTTACAAAAATCATTAGAGCCTTATTGTCTTTTTTCTCAATCAAGAAAACACTATTCGAGTGCTTAGGATTTCCCTGAAGGTTATCCAGTAATTCATAGTGAAATTAAGAAAAATATTAGCTCTTAGTGAAATGTAGTTCAGATACCTCCTATATAAGTACTTGTCTGTACAGTTTCTTGTCAGTGTAGCTGGACAACTTGAATCTAGTAGCTTAACTAACGCATCTGTAGCAAGGTGATGCTACTACCTACGGGTTTGCATTGTTTTGCAGCAAGTTGTTAAGAATTCATCAAAAGTTGAACTACTCTTTTTCTCAAGATCCTCGAAATATACACTCGAATTGAAGAAGGTTATACACATCACCTTGAGAAGGATCAATATGATCAAGGGCGTCGCCAACGGAGGGGCAGTGCCCCCCCCCTAGAGATCAAATGTAGCTAGCCGCAAAGCGACCAAAGTGTGAGCAACTGACTTCCTTACCTAATAATAAATTCCGCATTGCATATCATATTTATATATCATATTTACCATTAAACACTGTAAAAATATGTAGGTAGGAGGTAGGTATGGTGTGTGTGTCTGTTGTGTGCATTGTATTTCTTTCTAAGACAGCAGTTTACCAGCATTCACGTTAGTTTTATATAATTTGCATGCGGCATACCTAAAGTAGAATTTATTGTTACGAACATACAATTTTAATTGGTTTTGCCATCTGTAAGTGTAAGTGTTCATAAGAAACACCTACAGCCTACAGTTGAATAAATAGACTACAATCCTTGTAAAACATAGTATTGCTACTCAACGCTAGATGGCGCTTGTTCGATGAACTCTCTGGAATTAGGAAGCAGTTTCTACACCAGGTATAGGTATACAAAGATATTGATCACAGATTTATGTTTGTTTCCAGTTATTATTTTTAATATCTGCCACTTTATCTCTCACTGATTATAACTTATTAAACATAAATCAAGCAGAATTGGAGTGACAAGCGATCAGAGAAAAAAAATATGTTTCAATCCCGTATGTTTCATTACCTGAATTTACATAAGTGCTTTTTGCCATTGGGGAAATGTCAACAATGTTTCATCAAGGTAATGGGTTTATGTAACAAGTATTTCCGAATAACTGGCCAAAGAACATAGTGAGAATAGTTACAGTGAGAGGAAGCAAATTTTTTTCTTTTCTTTGCTTATTGATTTCACTATAACTATTGAATTTCACCACGTTATATCTTCATTTGAATTTCTTGTGTGTGGCATCGTAACTTGATTTGATGAAATTCCGAATAGAATCGATCAATACTTGATTATAGTAAAACTAAAGTACCAAAACAATATACTGAACTGCTGAATGCGTTTCGTTATACAACCACCTCCTCGGACAGTATTATACTGAACTATGTGCAATTTTCCCTAGACATGAAAATGGGGATGAACAACAAGTAAGAAACATCAATCAACACAGGCACTGATCTAATAACAGTTGAATGGCTGCTGAAAAAATTTCATTTAATTATCGTTTTTTGTTTTCACGTTTTACTTCTCGAATATATATTCACAGTTTCAGCTGTGTAGGATGTTTAGTTTGTTGGCGAGAGGCACAAAAGTCTGAAGTGTTTTACGTGTTCATCGATTGTCTGCTATCGATCAAAGAATTCACATCAATTTTTGTGTAAAAAATTTAATCAGGTGCTCTGAAAATGTTTGACAGTGGCATACGGTGATTGTACTCTAAGGCAGAAAATGTTTACAAGTCGTAGAAGCTTTTTGCAGATGTAAATGGCGACGCTCGCCTTGGACGCCCCAGCACATCAACAATCAACGAAAATGTTGAAAAAGTGTAGAAAACTGTTATGGGGAATCGTGGAATCAATATTAAAGGAGTTGCTGAGTATGTCGGCATATCAAGTGGTTCATGTCATGCAATTTTTTCGAAAATTTTAGACATGAAGCGTGTGGTAGCGAAGTTCGTTCCATGAGCATCGCTCAGAAATTGTTGAATTGCGTCAACGGCGGTCCACATTTGCTTGAAAGGGTTAGAACTGGTGACGAATCATGGATATATGGTTATGACATCGGAACCAAAGTCCAATATCGTCCCAACGAAAGAGCCCAGGGGAGCCAAGATCAAAAAACAAAAAATACGCCAAGTTTGAGTATTATGGTTTGACTCACTCATTTCTTCGATTACTGTGGCACAGTCAAATTTTATTTAATTTTTTTCAATTTTTCAATTCAGTACAAATATGTGAAATTTAGTCATTAACATATTATGTCAAAATCACTACAAATATGTGAAATACACCTAGGCATCAGAATGCCTGTTCGTGCTGTTTCATTCCGCTCATAGTTGGAATATCATTTAACATAATTCAAACAAAAATTATGTATTTTTTATTGTCAATTTAGAACAAAAGTGTCATAAAAGTGACAGTAAGTTAAAATTTGATTGAAATTACAATGGGGGTGAAGGTCGGAAGAAAGTAAACTGTAAGTTACCTCCAGCACTAAATAATGAGTTGTTGGTAATTCATTCAAATATATTTTCTGAATATGTCAAGTATTTAAGAATTTTCTAATATATACTTTTTGATAGCAGATTTGAATTTGTCAATTTTTGATATTGTTTTAAGCTCCGTAGAAAGCTGGTTATATAATTTTGGCCCGAAAAAAAAGATGAATCTTTGCGTAAGGGATTTTCGGTAATGTGGGGTTTCTAACATTTTGATTATCAGTAAATCCAGTTTTTTTAAAAGTTGTCGTTGTATATTTTTTTGAATTCGAAAACATCCAAATCAAACACTGGTAGCAGTAGTGTGCTCTAACATTCAGTAATTTGGTTTCTTCATACAGTTTTTGGGTCGAAAATCGTTTATCTTTCTTTAATATTATTTTTAATAAGGAATTCTGCATGGCTTGTAGAGGCTTTATCAAAGTTCCCCCAATACAGTAATACAGTATCTAATATACTTTCTGCCAGTGATGTGTATACCAGGGACAGGTTTTTCTGCGACAGAATGTCTCTGAGCATATAAAACTTATACATTAGAAGCATCAGTCTTTTCATGACATTTGCAACGTGGTCGTCCCATCTGATGTATTGGTCGATAATAACTCCCAAATACTTAACCGATGATATTTTATCTATTGACGAACAGACATGTAGTTTTATCGTTGCATAGTGGCTTGTGTATTTTTAGGGTATCGATCTGAGGATTATCTCGAGTACTTAGTGAGAATGTCATGAATTTGGTCTTACTAATGTTCAAGCTCAGCAGGTTATTATTCAGCCAAATGAGTATTTTTCCAAGTTCGTTTTCAGCAGTTTTATAGACGTCATTCCAGGTTTCGCCTCTGAAAATCAACGCTGTGTCATCTGCATAACAAATAATGTGCCCACGAAAACCACTGATTTGTGATACACTGTTGATGTATATCAAGAACAGAATTGGGCCCAAAACTGTACCCTGAGGTACACCAACAGATATATTCGCTGATCTGCTGAGTTCTTTCCCTATCTTAACCTTCTGTGTTCTCTGTGACAAATAATTCTGCATCAATTTCAAACTTTGCCCTCTTATTCCGTACCCAAAAAGTTTTCCCAACAAGACATCATGTGACACTGTGTCAAAAGCTTTTGCTAAATCAAGAAAACAGCCAAACATTTCGATGATTCATCCATTATTTTTATTGTATGTTCCATAAAATCTAAAACAGCGTTTTCAGTATTCGAGTTTTGAATGAATCCAAAATGTCTGTCGGTTATAACATGGTGCTTGTTAAGAAATTCAAGTATTCTTTCCTTGACCGATTGTTCAAACATTTTTGCAAAATCATCTATCACAGAGATTGGTCTATAATTTTTCATTTCGTGTCTGTTCCCAGCCTTGTAAACTGGTATGACTCTTGACTCTTTCTATTGGTTGGGTAGATTCCCATTTATGTAGCATAAATTTATCAGATGGACAAGCGGTTTCAAAATATGTGTATGAACGTTTTTGATGAGTTTGGAGGTGACTCCGTCTGGCCCTGGTGCAGAATTATTTTCGAGTCTACCTATAGACAAGATTATCTCATGTTCATCAATGGGTTGCAGGAACATTGTGGAAGCAATTCTTTTCAGCAGTTCTTTTAAAAAATTTTTTGGTAAGTCACATCTGTCAATTTGCTTAGCCATGTTGAATCCTATTTTTGTGAAATAGTCATTAAAATAATCAGCTTTTGATTTATTTTCAGTTATAGGGATACCATTTTCTCCAGCAATAGTAATGTTTTCTATTTGGTTTTTATTTGATTTGGTATTGGATATTTCATTTATGATTTTCCATATTTTTTTACAGTCCCCATTGCCTTCATCTAGTTTATTTTTGTAATATTGGTTTTACGTCGTTCTGATTAATTTGTTGAACATATTTCTATAATTTTTATATTGCTGCTCAAGGTCGTGACAATAATTTTTTAGCAGATTTTTTTGAGATAGTCCCCTTTTTTGATAGAAGTAACTAAACCTGCCGTTATCCATGGTTTTAATATTTGGTTTTTATTATTATTCACTATAACAGTTTTTGTTGCTTCTCTACTACTTTTCACAAATTTTTCAATAAAAAGATCATAACATCTCTGTGTCTCCTTGCAAGATAAAATGTCATTCCACTGTTCTCTTTCTAGAATTAATTTTAGCTCGTCATATTTCACCTTTTCAAACTTCATTGTATTATTAGGAGATTGCTTTTTTATGGATGGCATGGTTATTTTAACGAAAGTAGAATAGTGGTCTGTGATGTTACTATGAATAATTGCTGATTTGCAATTGACAACATTTTTAATGTGGTTGTTTTTTCTAATAAAAATATGGTCTATTAGTGAAGTTGATTCTCTACATACTCTTGTCGGT
>WOGO01001591.1:0-17708 GCA_015342085.1 Leptinotarsa defecta
AGTGATGAACAAGGAAATAATATGATATTATATACGGGGTGTTCCATTTGAAAAATCAAAGAAGCCGCTAATTTATAGTAGAAGCGACAACGCCGCTTCGTCTGAAATATTTTAGGCGTGTAGGTCATACTGACATATGCATACTCTGAAATTTTCAGGTTGATACGTTGAATAGTTTGCCAGAAATGGCTAATTAACCCTCATCATGAGAAGCCCTGTATAATGAGAGACAACATGACCTTCAATCCAATAATTGAGAGATATATCGCAAAGTATTCCTAACGCTATTATCCAAAGTGAACTTGTTGCAAAACCCTACCAAAGAGGTTAGTGATATGTCCAAACTACGTTCACCGAAAAAATATATTCGGAATGAAATAAAAATTATGTTTATTGGGATAAATTGGAAAAGTTGGATTATCGTCTTCGATTACTTCAGTGTTCGCGCATATCTGGACAATAATGATAGAAGAAGGCGCAATTCATTAAACTTATTCGTATTATATTCAGGATGTGATAAGGTGTGAAGGATTTGCTCAGTTGCTCATAGACATTTCCTCAATGCATACAATTAACAAATTTGGTCGTAGCTGGGCTAACATTAGTAAGTCAATTGTTGGGAGATCTGGTGTTGTATTCATTGTCACACCACAGCGGGGATTTGACATTCAGAATAAGCGGCTGTAGAATGTCGGTGAAAGCGTTAACAGAAAGGTCTCGGTCACCAGAGGGCATGTCGTTATTGCATTAGGAAAACCAGAATCCTAAGAATCTGTCGCATCAGTGATTTGTGATGCGAGAGCATACTTCGAATCAAGAAAACTGAACGGCAATTCACAATCGGTAGGAGTCCACAGGCTATAACAACTTCAGCTGAGTAATTCGGTGAGCGAATTGATAAAATGAGTTAACGAGTTAATACTTCGGATGAGTGAGTTGTTAAAGTTGAGCAGTCAACCACCTGAACACTGGAGGGCTGTACAGTCAGCTTCAGCCCCTTAGTTGGACTCGACGGACGTCGGTCATAACGAATGAGCTACACAAGACAGTGCGACAAAATCTCCTCCGACGAAAGACAATAATGAATGATTTTTCGGATTTGTAGCAAATTAATTGTATAGAAATGCAAACATACGCTGAAGAAAATGAAAGTAATGGTAACATACTCATAGTGATCAACTGTTATTCGAAGTATGTATGGTCCATGCCGTTGAGAAATAAAACTGCAGATTCAGTTACTGTAGCTATGGCGGATGTGCTCAGAAATGCCAAACATGCTCGAAGATACCTTCATTCTGATCATTGCCATGAGTTACATAATTCTTAATTCCCATCGCTAATGAGGGAGCACCATATCAACCATCATTCAACATTCAGTACAGAAAAGGTTGCAAATGTGGAACGAGTTATCAGAACGCTGTAGAGTTGGCTTCGTAGATTTTTCATTACAAGGTCATTACAAATGGTTGAATATTCTTTCAACAATTATTTGGTTGTTTCAAAAGTTTGGTTCATTTTTAAACTGTATAATCTCTTTGAATATCCATTAAATGCATTCGAAATAAGCGCTATTTGAATCAGTGTAAATAATCAACGTAACACGTGTAGCATAACACGTCAGCATAAATTTTGTGCTTGGAATTTGATGCAGTCGACGAAGGCCATTTTTACCTAATTCTCATTGAAGCCGGTTAACAGTATATGTATAATCTCGTCGTCTGCATGATTGTGAAATAATTGGGGAATGATGGGGTCCAGTACAGTATGTGTACTCATAGGAAATGCTATGGTGGATATAGTGATGGACTATAGACTATCCTCCATTGGTGATCGGGGGATGACCAAGAGGTTCTTCATCATCCGTATCGTTGGGAAATAGGTTGCATATCACTGGTGGCTCATTATAATTCACTTCGTCATCATCTCATGGGCCATCATGGAGGTAAGTCTCTGAATCACGATCAGTTTTATTGCAGTTAGAATCCGGAAAATTGTCGTCGAAAAATCCGCCTCATCACTTCCGGTAACGTGCAGTACCTGCAGTGTCCTATCAGATCATCCGCCAGGCTGTTCATGGTAATGAGGTTCGGTGGCGGAATCCACCGATAGATCAGTCGTTGGGCAACCTTCTGGGCTCCGAACACACATAGGGCTCAGTGGTGGGTTTCACTTCCTGCTGCCATTTTTAAAATAGCTGATCTACTGAATATTTCATCAGATACTCCCTACTTTTGGGAATTTGAGAAGGAATAGGAGAAGTGAGGAGGGAGTAGAATGAAATTTTCACAAGATGTGTGCACTTTTCATGATTTCCATCGATAATAACATATGAGCATGTGAGCTCATTGATGAGCTTGAGCTTGATTTGATCACTCAACTGGTATTTTTTCTGGAATATAAGGATAGAAAGAAAGTGAACACTGTCCCAACTACGCACTGCCCTGTGTACACGAACCAACTCACGTGAACTCCATGAGCGCCATCACTGACATCCACTCACACATACTGCGTCACCCCAAATATGTGACGCCGATCCACTACCAAGGAGAACAACTCGATGAAGAAAACAACTTCATCCGCTTCGTCATAAACATCACGTTTCATGGTTTTTCCTGCACAGACTGGTATTTGCGTGATATCACCTATCCTAGTTGAGTCTTCGAAAAACGAACACTGGCGCCTGTATTGGTGAGTGGCAGGTTATGTTCCCATCACTTGCAGATTTCTGATAATACCGCAGTTGATTGAATCGCATATCATTTGTTCATTCATGATCAATCTTCTTCTTCATTTCTAGCACGGAAACAATTACACCGGAATATATAATACACAACCGATGACATTTCAGCACATTTCTATGTTTCATACTGTAGGCTCCTGCTCCAATAACAGCGATAGCCAATCAATGATATCCCTCTCTCAAACCCGCCCCCTGACTCCAACATCCCAAATAACTTTCTCACCCCAGTGATAATCCAACTATTGTATCATTCAATAATGACGGCAGCCAATGACTTCCACTCCGAAGTCCACTTCGGAATGTTTGACACCAACACCTTAATATACCCCTATAACCCAGTTCCCTCCCATACCCCACGGTAACCAATAATGACGGCAGCAATCGATGTCCTACTCTGATGCCCACTCAAAAACATATATCCATCACTTTACCAATTGATTTTCCCGACACATCTCACGTAAACCTCCATCCAACACGACCCCCATAGGCTGATATCATATGAAGTTTTGAGGCCAGCCAGAAATCGTGTAACGTGTCCAGGACAGTAGTCTAGAAAGCCCATAGAATCTCAAGACCCATAGACATACTACTCACTATCATGAAATCGTATGTGGTTTCCAGGTCAGCAGAAATCGTAAAGGATTTCTAGTTCAGAGGTTTAAAAATCCCCATAGGCTTTCAAACTGGTTAGAAGTCCCATCCTACCAATATTTCCATAATCTATATAATAAATACTATGGACAGTTTTGCATATATTTCAATTAAGTTGAGCTTTGTTTGAGTACACGATTTTTCCATTATTCAAATAGCCCGAATTTTTTCCTCATTTACTTTTCATAGTTGTCTGTGATCTGAGTAGTTGAGTGTTCACTTTGTAATAGGTAGATCTGAGGTTCAATGCTCGGTGGAGTTCCTTTTTCAGATATTGTTCTTGATTGTTCGTCGCATGGCATGGTTGCGTATCACTTCAAATAGTAAGGGGTGGTGAAGTCAGTGAATTATTGGTAGGTATAGTAATTCAATACTGCCCTTCTTTATGCTTGTATTTAATGATGTAAAAATGACGCTGATCGCTGACGCTTTTCTGTTACGTATACAAAAAATAATGTTTACCGAGTCTTAGGGAAGGTGTTCTTGAAAGAAAATTCCATAAGAAATACGGCAAAAACTGCGATTTGTGTTGAAGTACCTAATTCATTTCCAACATCCAGTGAGATATTACTCGACTCTCACTCCAATAAAAAAAATGAAGAATAACTTTGGAGGTTCAGTGTTGTATACTGCACCGAAAGACTTTGCTTACAAAAAAACAGGGGAAAAGCAAGCCTAATTGGGTAGACTTGAATTAATTATTAGCAAACATCGTGAAGTAACTTGTTTTCAAATCAATTGAAATTTTCTCTGAATATCGACATTTGTAGGGGAGTCTCTGTGTTCTCGTATAAACTGAAATATTGAGAAAGCTTTCATTGAATCATTCCATTTTTTCGCAAAATATTCAAAAGTGAAAAAAAAATCAAATTGAAAGCTATACATGAAAATATATTGCCATAAACTACCCAAACAGTCAAGTTAACAATTTGAATTACTATCATACTACTTTTGAAACACTGCTATGCAATAAACCATGTTGAAAAACCGTTTCACATGTTTTCTCCTCAATAATTAAATATGTTCTCATTATGTTTCCATCCTTTGAGCTACTGAAACCTATGAGAACGAAACTCAACTTCAAATTGTATAGCTGTACTCACTAATGTATTGATTTCGAATAAAAACTGCTGGGGTTTTATGGTTCAACTATAAACCTGACAAGATTTATGGCAGCCGTTGAGGATTTTCACAGTCGGTCTATATGTTAAAATAATTAGTTCACACCTTGATACTTATTGAGATTTCAACAAATAAGAGAAGTATTGGTTTTTTGTGTTGAGTTGATTGAATTCGTTTCTAACAAAACATCAAATTTCATAAATACACTCTTCATGAATAAAGCTTGCGACATTTTGGAAATTTGAAAAGACAGAGAAAATGTATTGTTTTGCTGCAGGTTTCAATTATAGAAAATGGAGGAAAGCGTATGGGCTGAAAATGTAGCATGGTTTGTATTACTAGTTCTCACAAGAGGAAAAAGAATATATAGTTCTAGGAACATTTATTTATTACCATAATATATTTTTTAGTCTATTAGATCGTAAACCTCTCAAGACTAGCCACGGTCATAATTGCCTTTTCAAGAACCACCTAAAGATGATTGGACCTACAATATTTTCACAAACTATTGAAAAAAATGTTTCTTTCTAATTGGAAGTGAACTTTCCATACTTGAAGAAATGAATATACAATATTTCTATCAATAGTCAACTCCCATGCTTATTTATTCATTTCACACGTCATACAGCGTCATACAGGTTCAGCGCGATGACCGTCGGTTAGCCGTATTTTATGAAATAATCGAATTCATATCCTGAAAATTGGCTAATATAGGTGTTTTCAATATGCTTTATTGAATGGAAATAATGAGGTTCCTCCAACACTTCCGGTTATGTATTTGATCAGTTCGGACTTCCGTTGTCTAATATAATATAAATTAATTCGAAATCCCTAAAAAAATTAAAAAGATCAACCGAAAATAACAATTTTATGAAACAAAAAACTGAAATTAATAAGAAATAACATACAAGCAGGTGATAACCAATTATTACCCGAAGACGTAACTTGGTTTGGAATCTTTCAATTCTTATTTTTAATTTTTTGTTAATAATATTTTATAATTTTTAATTTTCAACTTTTATTATTATATCAATTTTTAATTTTTTTTCGTTGTTGCTTGTATGTTATTTCTTTGTAATTTCAGTTTTTTTATTTATTAAAATTGCTACTTTCGGTTGATCTTTCTTTTCCGGGATTTCGAATCAATTTATATTATATTGAACAATGGAAATCCACCTTCAAACTACCGATTATACTTCATGCTTCTGAGGGTGGTGGCAGAGTGCACGCATGTGATCGGTATGAAATTTTGAATAAACAAACGAACAAAGGTCCACTCCGAAATGAAATGTACAGCTCGTAAATGAAAGCATCCTGCATCATCTAGTATCAGAATAGTAGCAATAAAAAAATCAAGATTCAATCAATAAAATTTAAATTGTGCTTCACTATTACAGATCATGTCTCCTATAGTAGTTATTCTTTTCTAGGATGAGTCAATGATATACGGACCGAATGTTAATGGATTACGTTCGAAACTTACGAAATTTAAACATAATATATTGAATAATTTGGCTGATCTTCATCTGATAACTGAAACTAACCTTTTTGAAGGAATTTGCGACTCCTAAGTCGTTCTGGCCATTCGAATGTCCAACCGTTTATACATTTCTTGGAACAGGTTGGACTCGAAATGTCTGTCCTGGTCCGAATGCAGCTCCAATAGGACACCGAATCGACATATCTATTCCTTTACCAGGATGTCAGCGACGGTAAAGGCTTCCTGGTTGGGTAGGGCATAGGCTTCGGCCCACTTACTGAAGTAGTTCATGGCTACCAGGATGTATATGATCCAATGGTGGGACTCTGGGAACGGGCCGTCGATGTAGATGTCGATTTTCTGAAAGGGACAACTTACGTTATACTGACGCATTGGAGCGATTCCTCGTCCAATTTTCTCATCGTGTATCTTGGGCTCGAATGTTTCCACCTTTCCGCTGCTCGCACTTCCGTCCAGGAGAACTTCCAAAATGGTTTCAGCCCTCTCAGGTACGCACACGTCTTCAGCCAACAGGACCCTGATCATCATCCCTTGGCTTCTTCTATGAAGCACCAGCTCTTCGCCGACACGTAGGACGCCGTCTTGAAAATTCAGCTCGAACCCCATGGAATTCATTATGTCCACTCCAATGATCGCATCGTCCTCGATGTCGGTCACCAATGCTCGATGGTTCAATTCAGTACTGCCCAACATCAATTCAATTGATAGTTCTCCGAATACAGTGGCTGGCTCCCCTGTTGCAGTGCGTAGCTTCCGACTTGACGTTTCAATTCTTGCTGGTGTTTTGGCAAAGGTTTGCACCTGTGTCTAGCAGCATTGTGTTGGGCTTGTTGTTGATGAGGAAGTCTGGAAAAATACCTTTGTATCCTGAACATTTGCACATGCCCAATTTTTTTCTTTCCAGCATTTCATTTGTTTTCTCTTAAGCAACACTTCCTTTATTACCTTTCTAATCGTGGCCTGAATATTGTCAAATATGGAAAATAATCTTGAAATAATTCAAATTAATTTAAGTATTTACTTGAATTGAAAGATGTTCCAACCTCAACTTCAATATTCTAGAACAAAAACACGCAGTATTTCATCTTTCAATATTCCAAGTTCATAGACATCGAAATTGATACGATCACAGGATATAGATATATAAAACAATCTCCAAATACGCAAACTGTGCACAGATTGCATACTGAGCATTTTACCTTAGTACAGTGACCGGATCAAAGTTATAATATCAGCGTATAAATCTTCATAAATATTGAGGGAGGTCAAGATCAGAAAGAGACAGTATTGAGAAATTCATTCAGTATTTAATTGATTTTCAGAAAATGCAGGACATTTTGTTTTCTTCGATCCTGCTGGGTGGCAGTATAATGTAATGTAAAATCCTCTCGTTAATAAGTCTAGCGAGGAGTACTGAGTTGCGACACGTGGTGGAGGCGCCTCTCTCGTCTTGGGGGCTTCATTCTCCATAATAGGCCTGGAAAACTAGTTTTTCAATACAAAAAGTTGAATTGTTCAAGAATAAATAATATTTTGTGGTAATTAGCTCAACAATATATTTTTCTTGGGTTTTACAAATATGAGAGAATTTAATAGTTCTTTCATCCAGTAAAATTACAGTTTGTTCTTTTTTTCAATATATTTCAAATAAATGTTTTCGTTTGTTGTTCAATCATTAGCTTCGAATGTTATATAAGTTGGTTTCTGTGCTTCAATTTTTTTTTATATCCATATACAACAGGTCATTTCGAACATAGTTTATCCTTAACCTATCATATCAGTCAATTTTCCATGTTTCCCTTCTCCTCAAATTATGAGTGATACACTTTCTAATAAGTGTTCATCAGCTTAGGAAGAAAAGTATTACTGAAGTTGAGCAATCGTAAAGAATATCTGCTCATTGAGCTTCTTATAATTGCCAATGGATAATTTGACAATTTTTTCCATTTCTTGTCGCCATGTAATTTTCGAGGGTATGAGCGGTACATCTGTTTCATCAGATTGGAACTGTACTGTTGAGATTATAGCTAAACGTATGAAATATCTGTTCATCCTGCTCATTACGATTATTACGATGATTTCAACATTTTGCATTCGTATCTGACTTTTTGATATATAAATAAAACACCTACCAATATCTATTACATCAGTGAATCATAATCAGTGTATCACAATGTTTGCCTAATTATAGCGAATATCTGCTCCATCAGCTCATTTTAGTTGGCAACTATATATCATCAATTAGTTGAATTTCTATGATACTTTTGATATTTGTTAGGCAATGACTCGAAAAAATCCTAATCGTCGTCAACGTCAGCTCATTGAGTAAATAATATACTTATTATAATGAATAAGAATATTGACACAAGAAAGTTGTCCATTTTTGAGTTTTATTTGCTGTTCGAAAGTTGTTTTTCCTGTATTCGATTCATTATCCATATCAATCAGGTTTATTTTGTAACAAATGTATTTTTTCTGATTTTGCTAGTCTTTTATAATCATTAGAGTTAGTTGTCATATGTAATTGAAGTTTATATTTTCCATTTTTTTATTTTATCTTCCCTTTTACTTGTAATAACTTTCAATTCAGATAAGCAATATTTAGTTGATATAACGGCGTGAACAAATAGACATAATATCCATCTCAGTAAACATACGTGTGCTCCAAATGAAATTCTTATCGAATATGATCTATTACATCTACCTTTATGAAAAACCTCCCTGACTACTATTTTTGCTAAGACAACATGAACGAATTGGTCGGATGATGACAGTCATCATCAGATACTAACAATCGAAACGTCGTAAACTAACGTGGCTCGGAATCTCTTAACTTTTTATTGTTATTTTCATTTTATTTCTTTATTTTAATTTTTTGTTCAATCGTTCTCTTTTTACTTGTATTTTATTTATTTCATTTCAGGTTATTTTTGCTCAATATAATTGTTATTTTCAGCTATTCATTTTTAAATCTCCTCTTTCAGTTGTGTCAGGGATTTCAAATCATTTCATATATTAGACAATGGAAGTCCAAACTAGTGAAATTCATGCAAACTCTTTGCTTTGAGTTTGAAGCTTACTAATTCATTTGCCAAAAATAGTGATGGCGAGACTGATATCAAGAGGTATTAAAAGATGATGGTCTTCAAAAATTTTATTCAAACATTTGTTTAAAGGTGATTGACAATTGCCATTCTTAGACCATTTTTCAGTTGCATTTAGTTTTTTCAAATACAATTTTATGTAAAATTAATTGAAGCAGTAGTTACATAGAAAAAAAAACACTAATAAATGCATTTTGACACACCACCTGTCAGAAAAAGTACAAACAAGGCAATGTCACCACATGGTTTTATTTTTATTTTGTATGGAAAGTTATAGGAAATAGCATCTCAGACTGATGATCTACAGACATATATGTTTGTAATATTATGAGAAATAAAGGAAGCATATATAACGTGTTAGTAATCACCCATTAAAAGGTAAGACCTCATTAATCCTTAGCTCACACAAGTTTCGACTTCTGAGGGTTGTCGCTCGTAGCGGTGCGACAGCTGGTTAACGGAAAAATACATTTTGAACAGATGTATTGGAAAGGTTAGAATTGATGGTTATGTATTGAAGAAGAATCCCAAAACTGCATGAAATTTTTCATTTTCAAAAGTATGTAAAATGTGCTAGGTATTCATGAGAAATAATGATAATAATAATATACATTTTTTATGAGGCATGAAATGAAATGCACACATACTGCGTCATGGTAATTATGAAGAAAGGTGAAAAAAAATGAAGAGAATAATAATATATGCAAAATCTCAGAGATGCAATTTACATGTGGTTTCTAATATATATTTATCAGATATAATTCAATATTCGTCGGTGGTAATAGCCAGGAAAGTAGTTGTTTTCGATAGATATTTCCAATAGCTGTTTATTTTCAATGAAAAGAAAATAAATTGCTATTGCTTTTTTCAATTTCCTGTAAGTAGTGAAATGTATATCACATGAGGTAACAACTGAATAGGCAGGTGACAAATAGTGTAGGGAACATTGACGATGAAACAGCAGAGCATATACTTTGTATCTGCCCCGCTGGGGACCGAGTCAGGTTTTTAGAGTTCGGCAGAGCCGCACTCTAACCTGACCTGAAAAACCACTCACCATACAAACTAATAGGCTTTGTCAAGAAGCTGGGTTTATTTGCTCGGGTGTGAATAGATGTGATCCACAATAACCCCTTGAGGGTTGCGGTGTAGGGTCGAATAAATTTACTCACTTTGGTCCTAACCTAACCTAATCTAACACTTGGCATTAGCGCAACAAAATACAGCTTCTAGAACAACGAGGAATACTATCCGACTTGGTGTTTTTTTATAAAATCATAACAAACTGTTATGACTCACTCAAACTAGTATCAATCATTCTTCATCACGTTCCTCAAAGGAACCCTAGAAATAGAAAATTTCTTGCCAGACCAAATTTCAACACAAATTTGGGCTAAAACTCTCCAAGTACTAGAATGTGTGATTCTTCCAACAAATGCTGTAGTAGCGTAGATGTTTTCTCTATTACATTGAATTCCTCTAAAATAACTATGAAAAGAATATTCAACACATAGCAAAAATAGTGAATAATTGGTCAGTACGTACGAAATTTATTAATTTATTATTTTTTTTTGTATCTGCTGACACCGAGTATCTCTGTAACCACTACTATTAGTGGATGCTTCTATGGGTAATTACCTGTTTGTATCCCAAATGAAATTTAGGTGCCGGAGAGACATAAACTCAACTGAAGGTGAAACAACTTCACTCCTAACAACAGTGAAGAACTCTTTCCTTGTCTCTTTCCACGAACTCTTTCTAGTCATTGAAACTGTCGGAGAAAGAACAAGCTAATAAGCAAATGTGCGGCTAGCTCCTGCTAGTGGCACCGTGCATTTGTATTTCATCCTTCTGGCAATCAAGTGTTGCCCATCCTTACACTTGGCTACACCATACTGATGATGAACCAAAAGACCGAAACATGTGGCTATGGTTTGCCGCTTTCTTGAGTGCTATATCCTATCAATAACTTCTTTATCTATATCAAGACACTCGATAACCTTCATATTTATATATAGGCTATTCAAATTCGTTTCTGTACATGAGGATCTCGAAAATGATAAGAGATAGAGTGTCAGTTAAATTGTAGCAAAGTTGCTTATTTCAGAGACCTATTCGATGATGTGAAAGAATTTAATATAGCTCTTTTGGTTCTGGAGATATACAGGAAAAACCAAAATATTCCAAATTATTTTTTTGCCTACATCTTCTTTATTCACAGACATATTGAAAATCTGTCCACATTTTGCTATCAGCACTTGATGTGAGCTATCGGAATATGTTCATGAATCTTTTATATAGGGTGTCATCTGACTCGGCCCACCTTCATCTTTGAATTTTTAAATACGGACCTGTATTTTTTGTTGTAGTTTTTGGATCGCAGACGTTAACTTCATACTGAGAAATTGAATTTCATTTTATATTTCGGGATGTTTAGGTAATATTCGATTATAATTTGGTGAATGATTCCCTTTTAAATTACTTCCCTGGAAATTGCTTGACTGAGTTAAATAAAAACTCAATAGCAACTTTCACGTCTCCCTATGTACCGTAGAATTTTTAGAGAGTTTTTTTTTCATTTTTAGGTACCTCTTCATATTTTTTTATATTTTCTTTTCTCTGAGCGTTTTCTACTATGAACTTCGAATAAGAAAACCTTTTATGATTATCTGAAACATATCTACAACAAAAATATATTATATGTGTTTTCATGAACAGATAAAGAAATAATAGCAATAATGTAGATGTGTTTTAGATAATCATAAAAGGTTTTCTTATTCGAAGTTCATTGTAGAAAATGCTCAGAGCAATGGACATTTGAAAAAATATGAATAAGTAACTAAAAATGAAAAAAAACTCTCGAAAAACTCTACGGTACATAGGGAGACGTGGAAGTTGCTATTGTGTTTTTATTCAACTCAGTCAATTAATTTCCAGGGCCGTAATTTAAAAAGGAATAATTCACACAATTGTAATCAAATATTACCGAAACTTCTCGAAATATAAAATTGAATAATTTCTCAGTATGAAGTGAACGTTTACGATACAAAAACTACAACAAAAAATACAGGTACGTATTTAAAAATTCAAAGATGGGGGTTGCCCAAGTCAGATGACACCCTGTATAAAAGATTCATGGACATATTCTAATAGCCCACATCAAGTGCCTATAGCAAAATCTGGACAGATTTTGAATATTTCTGCGAATAAAGAAGGTATTGGTAAAAAAAGAATTTGGGATTTTTTGGTTTTTCCTGTATATCTCCAGAACCAAAAGAGCTATATTCGATTTTTTTACACCATTGAATAGGTCTCTGAAATACGCAACTTTGCCGCAATTCAACCGACACTCAATCTCTTATCGTTTACGAGATACCCTTGATCGTATACGAAATGAGCCAGAACGAAAAAACTAAAGAACTGACTACGACACTGAAAGTTCGGATAGGTAGTTCTGTTGTTTAAGAACTGCAGAAGTTCATTTTGTTATAGCTAACCATCTAAAAATGTTTCTCAATAGACATTTGGAAAGTAAGAAGACAAAGGAGACAACTTTTTTATTGAAATCTCTGTCGTACGATCTCCTAAAATATGTATCCCAACTTGAGAGCGAATAAAACTTTCTCGAACCCTCGACAACATCCGAACTTACAAAAGTGTCACTTAGTAGCGAACATAATGTAGAAGAATTCATAGCAATATAACTTCGCGAAGAATGCCTAACATTCACAACTATTCCAGAATATACGCTGAGCTTTCTGCACACAAAGTGGTGGACTATAAAAAGCTTTGTTTAACTTCCAGGATTTCGTTTTGACGCAATGCGTTCTATGCCCGCCCAGAGCTATAACATAATTTATCACTTATACAGGATTTCATACATCGCGTGGCATTGATTTTTTATTGCTTTGACGTGACAATAATGAAATTTTATGAACGCGCTGCTGCTGTGAAGTGATTGATACTTTTTCTCGTGGTCACAATAACGGAACCGATGAGAATGACGGATTTATTCATTAATCCTTCGGCTCCGAAGGTGGACTCGATCAAAAAACCAAGACATGGGTGTCACATCATATTTTTCGGGCAGCATGAAATTTCAGAGGAGATTCAAATTTGATGAGACAAAAAATTCGGGAGGCTACTTCAATAGCGTCGGGATGAATTTTTTTGTCAAATATATATTTTGTCTCAAGAATGTACAGAAAATCGATCTTCCTGAAACTCGCGTGAAATGCTTGCACAAATGTTCTCTATGGTCACGCCGAGTTTGAGCGCCACCCGTCATTTAGTTTGTGCGCAGTACTCAATTTGATAATTGATGTTAAACGTGTTTTGCGATGTATACAATAGATGAAAATTTTCAACAATGAATTTGTCTCAAATTTTGCATAGCAAATGAAATTTCTTGTGCTGAAGCACTGAAAACTAAACTCAACATCGCTAAAATAACAGAAATGGTGACTGAAAATTAAGTCCGATAGAGATTGTCACTGAAATGTCTACGTCTTACGTATCAGTCCATAGTAGTGCCGAAATACCCGAATTTTCAGCAGAAAATCCAAACTCAATCGCTTAGCTAGATATATGTTAGAACGAGTCAATTCCGACCCCATAAAACGCATTTTAACTGGTGATGAGACTTAGGCTTATACATTTTATATTCAAACAAGTCAACAAACTTTGGAATGGTGCCTTTTCTCATGATCACAACCAAAAAAAGTTCATTGAATTTGATCGAAAGCGAATGTTAATAGTTTTTTCGGGTTGCCGCTGTGTTGTGCGCTCGTAGTTTTCGTCAGAAGGTGAGATAGCAAATAAATGATATCATTTGAGCGTTACAGTGACTGTTCTTTTCAAACAGCCACCAAATCCACTTAATATGACTACAGCCGAATAATTTCCCTTTCCAGAAGATAGATGACATAAAAGAGAATTCGCAGCGAGTACTCAAGCTGATTCATAGAATGCATTTAATGATTGGGTTAGTTCTTAGTGTATCAGTTCCCGGTAAATTTTTGATATAGTAGTTCATCAGGTTGTGAGTAAATTAATGGATTCAAAAAGAAAATCAGAGACCTTCATGATTTGTTGATAATTTAAGAATATCCAAAACGCAAAGAAAATGCAAGAGAACTACAAGAACAAAAAATATTCCTTTCTATGGAATACATTTCTAACGCTGAAGTTAGGAAATGAAGTTATTGAACTCAAAAAGTGTTGGAACGATATACGTTATGCAAGTTTGAATAAAAAATTTGCTTGCGATATTGACATATTTTCAAATTGGACATTTGTGAGAAAAATTGAAATGAAGTTTCACCAATGAAAATATACAGAGACGTGTATCATTCAAAATATTCCAATATCTCATTGAAGGACAAAATAAGGACAATTGGCGTAAAATTTCTAAATGCAAAATACTGTTTAGATACAATGGAACTTCACAAAAATTCCATCAGAGAAAATAGCCCGGCATCATATAGTATTGAATCCAATTTCTTATATTGCTAGGCAAACCTAAATCAGTTATTTTAATCATTAAGGACTCAAGATGACGTGAAATGAAAAACTTTTTATATAAAAAAGTTAACAACGGACAAACTCTTCATATATGTCATCAAACAGCTGATGAGGACCTGTTTCAATAAACCTATTTTTTTCTGTACCCATGCTGAGCGAGCAAACAGCTTGTTCATATCCATCGCAGTGTCGCTAGTGAGAACATCGTCAAATCTTTCACATCGAAGCCGTAATACAATTAGACTGCGCAATATTGTGAATCAGTCCACTGTAGATGGAAAAGAAATCGCACTAGAGGAGCGTCGTGTCTAGTGTTGCCACGTTTACTGCAGCAGATCCCCTATTTTGGTTCTCTAACTGATATTCTAAACACTAGTACACTAATGACTCAGTTTTTTGTGTTCATGTTCTGTTTTTGTGAGACGAAATCCACTAATAATGACCGAACAATACTGGCCGTATTTTTATGGTCCGACTTCATGCTTCATATGAAAAACTCTATTTGAATCAGCTGATAGCTCAACGGAACGTCTGTTAATTAATAGGCGTTTCAAAGTTTGCCCTGATGAGTTATAGGTTCTAGGAAGCAATCATCACACCACTCTTTTCAGCAATCTATGGTATCGATCAGATAAATCAATAAAATCGTTAGGCGTAAGTATTCAAATATCCACTCAGGTTACGCTAGGCCCAACGATTTCAGTATTTTTTTATCTGGTCAGTACAGTATACTGCTGAGAAGAGTAGTGTAATGACTGCATCAATCGAATAAGTTGAATTTGCATCTTTTCCAAAGTGTACTAGTAAAGTACTAGTAAAGCTCTGTCATTTGATACCCGTATTGAGGTAGTTGTGAAAAAATATGTCAACAGGAAGGCGGTTGAACTTCAATTAGTAAATTTGACACGAACAAACAGGCCAAGATAAATAAAACTATTTGAATTATGAGGAAGAGAAATAGTACGGGTAAGTGGATTATGACTCAACAACGTAATGAAATAACAGATATACTCTTGGAATCGGGTTCAACGCGGATACATTAGCTATATTTTGCAGTTCAAGAAGACCAATTTGTTGGAAAAGTATATTCCAAATAGAAACTGTACTGGTGGAACGTGCTACTAGTAAAAAGTTATTTTTATGTCGTTCATAAAACATCAAAATGATTAATCCTTCGTGCATTCTTCAGATACATTCTTCGAACCAAAAGTTTTTAATTCACATACAATGTCGATGAGAACATTGTTTATCAAGTATTTCAGCCAAGGAATATGATAAATACCAACGATATCCGCGAACAATAATCATGAAGAGCATAATCATGCATTTATAATTCATAAATAATATCTTATTCATCGCACATGTGTACCATATTTACAAATCATCCTTTTTGAAACTGAAATCTCTATAAACTCAATTTCAACTTTCTCAAGGATTGAAAGTCATATAAATATTGCTGTTCGGTATATTTCAAATTCCACATAAAGTAAATTTACGTTTTGTGAACACCCGGCGATTTTGAAAAAATGTTTGCGTGTATTTACGTATTTTGATGCGTAGATTCCGAATCCGAAAGAAAAAAGCGGCGCTCTCCCTTATTTACAAAAATACGGCCCTTCGAAATTCTGAAAAGGGCAACTTTTCAGCCTTCTTTTTCACGAAATGAACTATTTAAAAACACAAGCATTCACTCACTAGGTCACCTTTACACCTTCTTCCTCCTTCTCTGACACTTTTCACTTCAATAATCAACATTTTTCCAATAAAAATGTTAAAAAATGTACGGAGCTGCTATTTGGTTACATATCTCTTTATTTTACGTTTTAAGGTTAATGGCATGGTTGGTACGACTGATGCAGTAAATATTCCTAAAGTAATTCAAATGTTTTTTACCTTTATTCTTCAGATCGAAAATTGGTTTTTGGTGGTGTTTTACGAATTTGAAATAGTAGGCAGCGGCAAATACCAACCGCTATTTTCTGAAATGTCACTAGTAACTAACCTAAAAATAGAATAATATCACCTGGAGAAGCATTCGTTTTTCAATTAAGTTTTTTATTAGAAAAATGTTCAATATTGAAGTGAAAAGTATCAAAGAAGGAGAAATAAGGTGTAAAGGTGACCTAGTGAATGAATGCTTGTGTTTGACTGTGCCTCAGCTATACTTGTTGTCTTACAATAGTCAGTTAGTTTAGCGCATATTTGGCAATACAATTGATCATCTCCAGTTAAAATTTCCATTTTCAGATGATTCGACAATGAGCTTTGCACGGACTGGTTATCAGTCAACGATAGATGAAGTTCCAGAAAGTTACATACGTTGTTGCTGCCCCTTGAACGAGTTAACTAATGAGGATTTTTTAAGCAAAAGATCTACTAACATAAGATGAGATGGACTGTACGGAAAATATGATAGAACTGACTGATACCTACTTGATGAAAATCCATCTTAACACACTAAAAAACACATTTCCGTGTGAAATATGGTTTATAATTGCGTGAAAGAATTAATAATGGACTGTTTGGTATAGGAATATTATTGTTGTTAATCTCAAAACCATTTATCATATACTGCTCCCAACAATGTCAAGCATTCCTTTCATTGAGCTTTACCAGAGTTATCTGGTTAATAGAACTGAATATGTGGAACATGTTTCTTATATCAACCTATTATAGTTAAATCAATCAGTATTTCCAGACTTGCTTTTTCCGCCGTCGTGCCTTTCGAGTTTCCCATCACTTTTTGAAATGTACGAGCAATTTTGATGAACAATTTATTTAATTTCTTCTCAAAGGACGACTTATTTTGTATGAATATTAATTCTATGAAAAAACAAATTTTGAGACAGCATTCCTTGTTCAGGTATTGGAAAAGTATCTTCAATAAATCCAAATTCAAGCTGAACATTGAGTTCAAAACCTTTTGGTACAATAAAAATTATTATTATAATATCTTTTATTTTTTCTTTGGATGCCCACCTTTTCATCATCTAGAAAAAATGTAGCTAAATTAATAAAAAAATCCGCTAGAGTGTAATGAATGACAAATTGATAAATTCACCCTGAA